>JAULBS010032793.1:0-40326 GCA_032355785.1 Symmetromphalus regularis
AACTTTTTAATGGTTTGGTTTATCTTTAAAATGTAAACAGTTCTAAAAACTAGACATTAGTAGCTTTCTACCCATACTACTCAAGATCCTGTATTCTAAAAATATATATATATATATCACTTTCAAAGTGAATAAAAAAACAAAAAAAACAACAACATGTTATCACAATTTACACCCCTCAAAATTGAACACCCAAAACAATGGATTTGAACTTGTATCTTTATTACAAATAAATAAATGCTTTATAACAATCCCCACCCACAATTATCACAATTAAAATTAATACATAATAAATCATTCCTTGTTAATTTTTCATCACTTTTACTTCTTCATAATACACTGTATTATAATGTTAAAATTATTGGGCACCGTATATATTTATTTATTGCATACTTATATATATATATATATATATATTGTCCAATATGTGTTTATAGCATACTAATGCATTGGCACTTACTGTATTGCAGGCTTTGACCAAACATCAGATTACCTACAAGCAAGTTAACCTGAGTGGGATTCACCATGAGGAGGCATTTCTTCAGGAGACTATTACCCGAGAGGAAAGCTACCGTTCCTCCATTAGTGATCTGGAAGCAGAGCTTAAGGCTGCAAAGCAGGAATTGGCAAGGCTGGGATCAGAAAATGAAAACTACATCCAGCACACAAATGAGCTGATTCAGAAGCTGGAGTCTTGTGATGTTCAGCGCCAGCAGCTCAGACATGAGATCAAGGAGTACAAGATCCGGGAGAACAGAAATCTGACTGACTATGCTGAGCTAGAGGATGAGAATATCAGTCTACAGAAGCAGGTTTCGCAGTTGAAGCAGGCTCAGGTGGAGTTTGAAGCAATGAAGCATGAAGTGAAAAGACTCCAAGAGGAAACTGAGGATTTAAACATGCAGTATGACGAGTCTGTTAATCTTAAAAGAATCACAGAAAAGACATTGGAAGATACAATACATGCACTGCAACAAGAGCGTGAACAAAAACATGCCTTGAAAAAGGAGTTGGATCAGAGATTAACACAGGAATCTATGTTCAACCTCAGCAATTTGGCTCATTTTAGTGGTTTAAGTGATGGATTGAATATTGGTAACAGTCATGAATCTCAGGACAGTGGGGCTGAAGAGGATGGAGAGGTTCATGATCATCCTGCTCTTAAGAGGATAGAAGCTGACTTTACAAAGCATGATGGTCACTCCATACCAAATAAAGTTCGACCTAGTATGGTCAATGATCTTCTCAGTGAAATTCAGGTTACAGAGGTCAGAAAACTGGAACAAATTCTGGAACAGAGTGAATCAGAAAAGTGTGAATTGCAGAAAGCTTTAGATGAAGCCCAAAAACTAATTGAAGATACTCAGAAAGACTTGGTTGAACAGAAATTACGTGCCGACCAGCTCAAGGCACACATCAGTTCTATAGCCAACATTAATGATTCTGAGATCAATGGCAATGCAGCAGATGCAGGTAAGGATGCTTTACTGGATGAAGAGATTGAAAATGAAACTGACCAAGATAAGAGAGCTTTGTTGCTGCTTAGGAAGAACCTCACCCAGAACGAAAAGAAATACACAACTGCCTTGAAGGAGATCAGCAGTCTACAGGCTGAAATTGGCAAACTGCAAGGCAGAAGTCATGGAGATCCAGCAGTTGAAGAAGCCCTGCAAGACTTCAGCATTAAGTGTCGGCAGTATGAAGAAGCCATCAAGGATATAGAAAAGGATTTGAAGGTTGGTACATTCATGTAGATGTTTTTGTATTGGATATTCCCTACTAAATTATTACTGTATGATTCTTTTATTGTAAGAAAAGCATTTGAGGATTTGTATGTATTGGGATATGCCCTTTTCTGCAACTACATACACATTACAGAACTGATGCTTCTATTCATCATCCAAGGCAAATTATAAAACTATAATAGTATAAATCATTGCAGTTAGCATTAGTACAGGCATGCCTTTTTTTTCATTAAATTCTAACATAATCCATTTAGATTACCACCACTTTATGGCATGAAAATCCACAAGAATTCAGTCTTTTTAATTATGCTTTTTTTTCAGTGTCCTAAAGTGACTAATTCAAAATTTAATGCTACTAAATAATATAATTATTATCTGGATATGGTAATTGCATTTTGAATAGATGATACCTGTTGAATTAAAAATATCTTTAAAAATCTAAAAATTATTTTATTGGAATTTAATTGGATTCCCTTGATTTTCTTTTATGGAAATTGTACTGGAATTGATTCCTAGATTCCCATCCAAAAATTAGCCCTCAGAAAACTTTGGAAAACAGCAACATGAAAAGTAAAAAAATTTGAAAAAAGTGAATGGGTGCACCCTCCCTCTGGATCTCCCTATGAAATCTATTTTGGAGACTAGTGTGAGATTGTTTGTATTAAAATAATTTTTAAAGTAATACAATATTTTCTTTTTCTAAAAGGTAATGACCCAGATTGCTGGTGATGCTCACGGGAGAATGAATACAACACAGGATGAGTTGATCAAGGTAACGGAAGACTTGGCCCAACTGTATCACCTTGTGTGTGAGTTCACCAATGAAACGCCTAGTCGAGTGATGCTTGAACATGCTAAGGCTGTCGCCTCCAGACATTCTAGCAAAGAAAGCAGTGAGGAACCAGAGGAAACAGTTAACAAAGACAATGAGGAGAATGTGATTCAGAATGGAGTTGAAGGAGACATTAAATCTATCAAAGACTCTACTAAATCAAAAATATCAGGTAAAAAGACCAAAAAATCAAAGGATAATGGTGGCATGGTGAATGGTAATGCCAAGTCGGATCCTACGTCTTGTGATACACTTTCAGAAACTATTGGTGATCAGGTGAAGTACCTCAAACGAGCTGTTGATCACTTGATAGAAATCTCCAAACAGAAGCAGAGCAATGAAGGTGAGACAGTTGATTCTCAAGAACTCCAAGAGCAAGTCATGAAACTGAAGGCTATGCTTTCGACAAAACGAGAACAGATTGCTACCCTGCGAAGTGTTCTTAAGGCAAACAAATCCACTGCAGAAGTTGCCCTTGCTAACCTTAAACAGAAGTATGAAAATGAGAAGGTTATTGTAACAGAAACAATGATGAAACTCAGAAATGAACTGAAGGCTCTGAAAGAGGATGCTGCAACATTTGCCTCCCTCCGTGCAATGTTTGCCCAGCGTTGTGATGAGTATGTCACCCAGTTGGACGAGCAGCAGAGACAGTTGGCTGCAGCAGAGGAGGAGAAGAAAACCCTGAACTCCCTCTTAAGAATGGCAATTCAGCAGAAACTGGCCCTTACTCAACGCTTGGAAGACTTGGAATTTGACAGGGAACGTCGGAATATGACCACACGGAGGCCAGGCCGTAGCAAAATGAGTGCATCCAAAGTAAGTCACAACACTCCCTCAGAAGAGTATGGTCAATTCAGGAGATCTTATCAAAACTTCAGGCGAGATCGAGACTATTAAAACAGTAGGGATGGTTGTGGCTGCTTAACTGGGTAAGTCTGGTGATTTCAAGGCATGTAACAAATATCATCTTGGGTGTGGGAATCATATCATTGGAAAATATCAGTTGTAGAAGTCAACAGCAGTTTTGAGTTATTTGTTAACTTAGACATTATACATGTAATATATATATGCAGTCAAACATGTATTGGCCAGATGTAGCTTGTAAGCTTAATACAAGTTATTTGTATTGAGAAACTTGGGAAAGCAGATTGTGGATATTTTATTACAGGTGGGTGTTTAAACAAGTTTGGCTGTATATCAAAGAACCTTCACATGGTTTATAATGTCGTAAGGTACCAAATTCTTTAAATGCTGCTGTTGTCTTACACACTGTATTTGTCATACTGAGGAATTGGAGTTTATTTCCTTAGATAATCCAAATTTGGGCTATGTAAAGAGAAAGAAATTTAATAATATTAAAAATTTCTTTTAAGTTGACTTTTAAAAAAAGAAACCCTAATCTTTTAGAGAGCATCATCTTTATAAGTGTACAAACTATACTGAGAGGAAGCAATCAAGGGCAGTATATACCTTTTAAAAATACATTTTGATTTGAGTGATTGCTAATAAATACTAGCAATCATCTCTCATTTTTCTCTCTAAATTAGGGAACAGGATATTTTTATTTTTTTTGCTTTGCTTTTATAAAGTAAACTTTGTACACTTGTGAAAATGATTTAAAATAAAGAACTTTACATTATCAATAAAACAACAGTTTAATTTGGCATTATTCATATTGGGCAATTGTTTTCATAAAAATAGTGGCCTTTATATTCATGCATTGCAGTAATATTTTTGACAGAATTTTTAGAAAAATCCAGACTGTAAATGGTGTAACCATGAAAAAGCCCTAGTGTATTTGGTAAACTATAATTCTAAGGTATGACAGCTAGTGATTGGGATATCTAGACTAAACCCTCTAATACCATTCTATAGTCCAGGTAGTGTATGGGCTTTGTAGCCAGCCACTTCTATCTAAATACATACATTTAATATTCTCTAGCTATCGGCATACTCTTCTTAAGGGAGCATCTTTTTTGTCTTGTTTGTGTTTGGATACACTAAACCTATTATAGATAAAGATATATAGTGTATAGGTTTTATATCTGTTGACTTAATTTGAATAATCTTTAATACTGTTCTTAAGGGAGAAACTATAATTATGTACATATTTTTCTTGTTTGTGATTAGAATAGACTCAACCTACCTGTTATAGGCCAGGTTGTGTGTGATCGTTCTAACCAGTCACTTCTTATTATGTTGAATATTCTCTAATCATTAGGATACTCTCCCTAATAGAGTGTCTGCTTTTAGAGTGTGTGTTTTTTTAAAGTTTATTATTATTTAAAAAATTATTATTGAGCTTATATATTTCACTTTTCACTTATTACGTGTATATTGTGCTGGCTTGAATTTATATGTACGCTTCCTGTTAACGTGTCCAGGTCTTTAATAAAAATCTATCATATAATTTTTATTGAAAAACAAATGTTCGTGTCAAGTTGTAGAAGGTATTAGACTACCATTCTTAAAGCAGTTTCTCATCTGTGCACATGCAGGCTATTTTAATGTTTGATGTTGCTGTAAACCTAAAATCAAGTTACAATTAAGTCAGTACACGTTTTTTTATAATTATTATTCTTTATGTTTGTAAATGTTTACCTTTATATCTACATCTAGATGTGTGTTCTTGTATATGGAAAACAATAACTGCATGCAGATGTCTCAGTATTGCATGTTTAATGTGTTGTTATTGAAGCAGAATTGATAATGAGAATATAAATAATTACAGTGTATTAAATTTTAATATGTTGTGAATATTATATGGATCAGGAATTAGTACATAGTTCCTATTTGTATAATTTATGTTCATAAACTGCTACAAGTCAGTAATAGATATAAACTTACTGTTTATGGTAATAAATATTATATCTTGACATTATGAACAGTATATCAACAGGTAAGTTTTCATGATATTAAATGTTGTTCTTTGTAGGTGCACTGTATGTTATTTTAAAGGTAAACACTATTGTGGCATAACAATATCCTTGATGCTATTTATAATGTACAAATTGTACCATCAGCTGTATTTAACATAAATTCATTACAACTCAGAATGGAGATTGTAAAATGGATATGATATTGCTGAATGGGAAATAGTATATATTTTCATCAGTTTGTAAATATTAGCAGAATTACATGATCATACGGAAATGTGTAGTGTATATATACTTTGACCTCATGACATTTGTTCTCTCCCTGAGGCTGGTGATATATCTACAAAACTTCTGTGTAGCAGGATGTCACATGATTTGTGCATGTCCACTGCATCGGCACAGCACATGTGCGTATATATATTAGTGAAATCTCAAATGCCAACGTTATCCACAATAGTAGCAATTTCCATATATATCAAGCTGTTGTCAACACAGTCTATAATGGGTACACAAATGCTTTCAAAATGCCTTTTTGGTTTAATACTTGCATGAGAAATTTTGCATTCATTTTTCATTATTTTGTGAAATCAGGAAATTGACAAAATTGTCCTCATTTTAAATTTCTCATTTAGTGATATTTAGGTGTATTGTGGATTGGTCTCATATTTCCAGATGGATAGCACAGTAGAAGGTTTGACTACGTGAATAAACCTTTTTCAAATTCACTCTGAAACAATCTAGAAAAGAACTAACAATAAAAACAAAACAAATTATGTCTAACAATTTGTTTTTAATTACAGTGTTTATAGATGCTATTGCTGTATGCTTTAAAATAAATAAAAATAACTGGATTGTATCTTCCAAGTAGAGACTACTTTATGTAGATATACATGTAGGTTGGTTTTTGGATAAATCATCATTGTTTTATGTCTAGCCTAATAAGAAGTGACATCATGTTATGTAAGTTTTATGACCTGTCAAGTAAACACAACTTGTGGTTCACATTTTTTACTCTTTGAAAATGTCTTTAATTAGATTTTTTATGTAATTTAGTTCATTTAAAAAAATAAATAAATAAAAAGAAGTTTGAAAATATTTAAATTGTGTTCTTTTTAGATTTATTTATTTATTTCAAGTTCCATTTCTTTGTTACATGTAGTAACATTTAATAGTAGTATTGTTTGTATGTGCATGTTGATTAGGCTAATAGTGATTATATCAGCTTAAATCATTCAAAATGAGATGTTTTACTGGTAATATTATCTTATGATAGATTTTGCTTTTTAATTTTTTTTAACATTATTAAATATCATTTAAGAAACATGTTTTTGTTTTCAGCTATAAATCTTCATTGATAGAGTAGGGAGATAGAATTAGGGTAGGTTATCAGAAAAACAGATAAACAAAACTGTCAAATACATGTACTTCTGTGTTACCAGTTTCTGATATATTTTATCAATCCACTTGTCATGTGATAATTGTTTGAAGTATCTGTTTTATCTTTCAAAACTAACATTTGTACTGCATATATACTAATTATGTTGGTCATCCTTCTATTCATTTCAGCATTTTCTGTTAATGTAGCTTTAACAGAAATCTTATCATTTTAAGTTTTCATTTTTTGCAATCATTTTTAACAGTTCTTTGTAACCAACCAGAATTGTTGTTAAATATTAATACACCGGTATGAAATCTGACAAAACTAGATACTATATGGTTTGTAATGGTATAAACAACATTATTTATTTGAGTCATGTTTATTCATGTTTGGCCAAACAGAATGTCAATAAGCAGATTTATCTACCTTGCAATTTTATGAACTGTTAATATATTCCATTGCCTTTCTGAATCTATCATTCAAAACATAATTACCAAACCGTTTATATTTTTAAAAACTCCAGTTTTGAATTTTGGTGTGTTTTGTTTCCATTTTTATGTATCATGAACATAGTTTTGCACTTGGATTAATCACTGAAAATGCCAAGGATGCACATTGTACATACTGTAACTTTCAGTTTATAATACACTGTGTCTCAAATCAGTATTGCCCCTTTAAGCATTTCACAGCTCTGATTGGACAAATGCCCAGTAGATAAGCCAGAGGGCTACCTGATTTTATGTATCACAGCTTAGTAATTTCATTAACATAATTACATGCAGGTACATATAGAATGTTGGATCAACAAATTCAATACATATTTTTTAACATGTTTTATATCAGTTAGTTTTAATTGAAAAACATGTTACATTTACATATAACTACAGTCAGACATGTATAACATATACATTGTAGTTTTAAAGGGCATGTGATCTTTGTACACAGATTGACTTTCATACATATATTATTAGGAACATTATGAGTGTCCTTTATAGACAGTTGGTTATTTATGTAAGGTAGTTACTAAAAATGTCTTGATTCGACTGCATATCAATTTTATGTGTACATTCCTGTCACATGACAACATTGTCCTTGGATTCCTTAAAACGTCCCGCCAGTGGTCCACAACTGGTTGATCAAAGGCTGTAGTATGTGCTGTCCAGTGTTTTGGAATGAACATGTAAAATATCCTGTTCTGCTAACCAGTAGTGGTAGAGTGGGTTTCCTCTGAGAAGCATGAGTCACAAAACATCTAATAGCCACTGGACAATGTACTGTGGTGTTATTAAACAACCAACCCTTTACGTTTTCCTTAAAATGTCATTATAATAGTGCAGGTATTGAATAATAAGCATCTGGAATGTTTAACAGAACATTATACAATTGCAACTGCTGTGACATCAGGAGACACAAAGTCTACAGAAAACACTGCTGTCACCATGTAGGTTTTTTTTGTACCTCTTGTACATACTTGAATGAGTATTTTCTCATGGACAGGACAGCATATAACACTTACTTTGAAATATAGGAAAAGGGCTATTTACAGTATTTCATGCTCTAACACAGCTGATGTATATCTTGTTCCTTGATGAACTTCAAATTCAGACACATTATTTGTTTAAGCCTATGCAAAGCACTAAAGTCTTTTATCATACTTAATAATATCAATAAAGGTTTAAAATTAATTAATCAATTATCCCTTTTCAAAATTCCTTTATTTATCTCACTACCACATGTTCTAAGATTTTATTTTTTGTATTAAATTATCACCACCTAAAAGCCAATATTTGTTTTTTGTGCTTGGGGGTCATTAAACAACGATACAATAAATTATCACTTAACTTTTTTTTAAATTTAAATGGTGAGTGATATTAAATTGTGTTTATTCGACCCTTAAATTTTCTGCTTGATATAATAATAAATAAAAATAAAATAAAAGTTTTTTAAAAATATTTTAATTTTATTATATTCCAGCTGTTTCAAAGTTTGGTTAATTAATATTGGCTATTTAGTGTCAGACTTTCAGTTATTTTAAAGCATATCTTATCCCACTGAAACATGACATGATTAGGGTGTTGCTGTTAATAGTTTTTGGATTTACGCCCATTGGCAAGTTATATTTTGCAGATGACCAAAATAATTTTAATTTGCTTGATGTAAGTTTTTTTCTTCAAACTGGTGGTGTGCAGCTATATATAGGTGAGAGTTTTATTATACATCCAACAGTTAATTTACATGTGCCAATGCCTGTTTTCTGTACTGCCATGAAAATTAGTCCCTTACATAATTTCACTAAAGGAATCATAAAACTAGCTTGGTTAATTTTAGTTGTTTTTTTTGTTGTTGTTTTTCTCATGGGATTATACATGAAAATTAGCATTTACCTACTACATATCTTAGTATTCATTTATTTTGAACTACAAAGTACACCAGAATGCATTTGTTTAAATCTGAATTTTCAAAATAATTTCCCATGAAGAATGCAGTTGTGATGGGACCCTAACCTTATGGCTTTGATTAATAAATCTACCATCTCAGTGAATATAAATCCTTTGGGAAATAGTAAGTGACAGTTTTTTTTCTATGTATGAATTAATTTACCAATGTCTACCAGATCATTTGGTTAAGTTGATATACTGCCAGGTTGGGTGGATGTGTTCTTTGCAAGTATACTCATTATATACCATACTGCACACTGTTTGTGTGTCTTGTGTATTAATTAATATTCTTTAATTTAAATGTCACTAATTCTGTGTACATCACCAGATACATGTACATGTGTGTACTAGGTAATTCAGAAAGGAAAGTGAGTGATAAGGAATTAGGAAATTTTAGGATTTAATATAAAGTTATATGTAGAATGATTGGACTTGAAGATATATTTAAATGAATAACATATCTTTGGAGTCATATATATATTGTCACTGGAAAATGGTAATAAATAATATATTTTGGTTGTGTGCATAAATATCTATTAGTTATTTTTAAATTAATTTGATAAATAAAAACATTTAATGCAAATCTTAACAGTCAATGTTTTGACAGCAAAGACCTCAAATTGTACATGTATTTGAAATATGGAGTCTTTGAGAAGAATGAGAAAAACAGACAGTTTTGTAGAAAAGAACTAAACAAAATGTAACTTTAACATAATATTCTAGCATTGTAATTGTTTTCCAATAAAAACTGTACATACATGGACATATTTATCTATGTTTGTAATTGATATGTTATTTTTTGTTTTTCATGTGTAATATCATTCTAAAAATAGAATATCCCAGAACTGAATGTACTAGTTAGTATTTGTTTTCAATTCCTGTTAATGTTTGACTTTGTTCTTGCAGGGTTTAAGTGCAAGACGCCTCATTCCTTCAGGTTTCTAGACTATTATATCTCAGCATGCTGCTTCTTACTGTAAACTGTTGACCACATTCAGGCTAGCTTGATGGAACAATGGTTTTGACATCATCATATTGTGTTGTAAAAACTTGGTGCTTAAGTATTTTACCAAAGGTTTAATAAAATATTAATAGTTGATAAACTAAATACACAATACTAAAGCAGCCACCAGACTAATGAAAATTGCCCTCTTCATACAGGTCAGATTGTACCAAATTAGTCAGTTTGTGAGATAATAAGGGGGATCCTTTAAGACAGGTGGCTACTTAATACAAGTTTCACTGCATGGAGTCAAACCTTCAATGAAAGTTACTCTTTTTAACAATCATCACTTTATAAAATCTATTCAGATATACCAAGCATTGAATATGCACAAATTTCAACCTGTATATAAAGACTATCTTGTTTGAAAACTACCTTTTTATAAAAAGAAAAACATAACCACCACATAGGCTACTTTTTCTGATCTTTTCTACTTATAAGCACTTTCCTTCAGACAAAACAGAACATAACACGTCCTTTGGTGAACCAATTGTGAAAACTGACTTGAACAAAAAATAGCTGTTTATAAAGGTCTTCAAATATGTCTCATCACAATACATTTATTACAGTCTGTTCATATATATTAAGGACACATTTTGTAAGACCCGTGGGTACATGTTATAGTTTAACCCATGGGTATAGAAAATACCAGTCTTCTTGTCAAATGTGAGTAAAATTCTGATCGATGAGTTAAAAAATATAACCACCTGTCTGACAGCTAACCTTTGTTTTCCCTTTTTTTTCTTTATATTGTAATACTTGTTTGAATCATTTTAAGTTAGTATGATTGATGGACATTTTAGCAGACTGGTACATTTTGGTTGATGCTGGTTCTGAGGGCTGGTAAGATATTTCCTATTTCTGACCTTCTGTTAACTGCATATACTACAGCTTAAGCCAACTGTTAATCTGTATCATACTTTCTATCATCCGCTGTTCTGTTTATGTCTAATATCAATATCACAGTGGTATGCAGGCTGAGCATAAGTCATCAACATTTAAACTATTGACTCCCAGCTGAAACTTGTTGCCAAATAGTAATCGGTGCCCACGTACTTTGTGAAAAATTTCTGTTAATATTTTGACATTTTTGGTAAAACATATCTCCCTTTGTTTGGCTAAATTTAGTTTGAATGAATATTAACATGTATAAATAAATAATACCTGAATGAATTGACATAAACACTTTAATGAATCAATCTTAACACCTAAATATATACATATTTATCTTATAGATAAATGTTAACACCTACAAATATATATTAATTATTTAATACATCAGTGAATGTTGACATTTGCCTAAATAGACCTTAATACTTGCTAACAAATAATAATATTTAATGGCCACTGGTTCATTAGCGACATATCAAATGTTGTGATATGTACTGCTATGTCTGTGAGAAGGTCTATATCTAGGGTGTCTTATGTTTGAGATCAAAGAGCCTTACAGAGATTTCGCATTTAATTTGAAACCAGTGAGAATGTTTGTAACCTGGGTTAAATTGCTAAATACATGTAGCACCAGCAAAGGCTATCTATCCAGATTATAGGGAAGATATCTTCTAAACCATGTGTCTGCCACACTGAGATAAACTGACCTGTGTCCTGCTCAAAAGCTATCTTAATTTCTCCAAAGAATGCTTTTGTCTAAATGGGATGTAAAAGATATTAGCTATCCAGACACAGTTGGTTTTAAAGAACATTTAGACCAGACGAGTGCAATCACTTGCTAAATGACAAGTCTGTCTATAATGAGTAGTGACATCCTGTCAGACTTAATTCTCAACTTAGACCAGTTTGTGTTACATCTTTAATACAGATCCAACTTTCTTTATAATGGAGAAACTGGGACACAATTCAAGAGAGCATGGAAGTGGGTTAGTGGAGAAGGTGAAGGGTGGTTGAGATGTTAAAACTATACCCTTACTCTGTTTGCTGGTGTAATTTTTAAAAATATATTGTATCCAGTTCCTTGAATGTCAGATGTTATATGTTTTTTTTACATCTGCTCAAGCAGAAATTTCTGCACACATGCCTTATCAGTGGTAAAGTTCCCAGATAAGGTTCAGTGGATGATAAGATTGATCACATCCAGTAGACCTATTGGACTATTTCCCATTCCATCCATTAGTCCACAACTGATATAGAAAAGTTGGTGGTAATTGCTCTCCTGTCACTAGGAAAGTGCATATAGAAACTTGCTGTTAATCAAAAAGGGGAGCCAATGTGAAGGCAGTAGTTTTCTTCTCTAGACCATGTCAGAGATTAACTATTTTATTAAGTTAAAAAACAAATTGAAAAACAAGTTTTAAATAATTACAAGTCATAAACTGCTTAGGTAATATGCCAGTGTTTGTTAAACAAATATTCCTTCTCATTCATTGCAACTGAATAGTCACGTAATATGACTGAATTTTAGTTATTAGCATTGTCATAAGTGTTGGTGATCTTTAAATAACTACAAATTCATTGCTTAATACAGATTTCAATAACACCTAGGAACCATCTTCGCTGTTATAAAGAGTAACAAATAGACGTAGATAATCTATTTTGTCTCTTCATTGTATTTGTTAGTTCTAACATACAGAATTAAATTTGTATAATGTTGTGTGACTATAATGTGTAAAATAACTAAGCACCAAGTGTCAAAAAATCAATATGAACATGCTAGCCTGAATGAATATTTTATGAAATAATTTGCATAATGACATTTCTTTTCAGTTGATTATTTTTTGACATGTTTTCTGCCCTCTTCCTGCCAAGCACATGCTTGCTTTATTTCAGAAAATGCATTACTTCTAAGTGTTAAATTAATCAGCACAGCCATGGGAGGGAATGATGGTATTGGTGCCCCAAATAATCTGTGGTGCCCTTTTCTTGGGACAATATTTACATTTATTGACTATGTTCTAGGCATCCTTCAAATGACTGGTGGTACTCCCGTTCAATCTTGCTGCCCAAATATTTAAAAGGCTGTGCCAGCCTGCCAATTATAGGTAATTTCTTCTTCTGTTCAGATACAATTGGAATTAATAAGTCTGATTAATCTTATCAGTGGCTGCCACAGATAGGAGGTGGTTTGGTTTAATCATATGGTACTGCCACCTTCTGGTAGTTTTAATTCACATACATGGTGCACTTTTAACATTGAAAGTATCTGATCTTAAATGACATAAGGACTTCCAATTTGAATATATAGTAAGCCCCACACCAATCCACTAAGACCTACTATTATATATAAGACTAGTATAATATAGTTAAGGCTATATGTACATCAGTATAATGGCCTTTGATTTTGGCTACTCTTTCCAGTTAGCAGCAAAGGATCTTTTATATGAATTTTTTATAACAGACAGGAGAGCACATCCAAGTTCTTTTATTTATTTTTCAGTGTTTGTCAGTGTTTTAGAGATTGCTGCATGACACTTTGCCCATTTGTATTGTTAGATGTACATCCATAGTCATTAAATTTTCTTGGATACCCATGTCAATGTAGATAATCATTGACAGTTTTATGTATTCTTGTATTCATTTTCTGGAGGCATGCAGTTATATACATAGAGTAATACCTCATATACATGTACTGCTGTAGTAATGTACATAAACGTTCATATTTAGGGGAGAACCCTGCTGTGGTTTCTGAATTTTCAATATATAGTAGGTGCTTATCAGATCATAAATTTAGTTTTATTAGCAACACTTATTAGAACCAGTAAAATGGGAAACTTGTGATATTAAAACTACCTGGTATGTCAGCATCTTAGAAAACCGTATGGTTATCCCCTAATTCATGTGTATTTTATTGTTTATTTAGTTTTTTCCCCATAAACAAAGTATTTTATTAAAGAATAATGACATCATTATGAAATTTTTATCAAACATCACCAGCGGGGTTTTTTTCAGTCTCTTTAAAAAGGTCATCTTTTTCTGTATGTTGTAGTTATACTAATAGATAAAACTATATTATACATGTATATGTTTTGTGCTTTTCCCAGATCTTAATTTTGATGCAGTAGACTACAAACTAGTTGTAATAATTGAAAATAAACAAGTAGGTAAATTGAGTAAATATCATTTATTTGGATCTTGTATATGCTACATAATAATGATGTTTTAATCACACTGAAGGAATATTTCAACGAAAGTATAGAAATAAATGATTGTTTTTGGTTGTTATGGAAATCATTGATTTTTATCATATAATTCTGTAATAATTATTGACACTAATACATTGATTTTTATCATATAATTCTGTAATAATTATTGACACTAATACATTGATTTTTATAAGCTGTGAATAGTTCATCTTTCTTCTTTTGTATTCTGTATTGATTTCTTTCTTTTTTTCATTTAATTTATCTATGATGTATTTACTTACTAGTGTGTGTAAGCTAAAAAAAGACTTGTTCTTTTCCAAGCACACCAGTCTGTTGTGTTTTGTTTTCACTATTGGGCTAGTTAACTAAATATCATTTGTTTGAACAATGAGCATCAGTTATCTGCCTTTTTAAGGTATCATTGGACCAAATCAAATCCCATTGACGACCATAGTAACATTTCTCAATAAAAGTAATAGAAGCAACATTTCAAAGCACTGGACCAGTGTACAGATTACAGTGTAATAACACCTGCCATTAACTTGTGAAAATATACTGTCAAATATCATTTTAACAACTTTCAGTGTTTTCATTAGACACACTCAGGTTTGCACAAAATGTCACTTGCAATTTTTTTTACCACCACAAGTACAATGTATCAACAAGTACCAAGTGTCACTGATGTAATAATTATTCCTCTAAAAAAAGATAGTGAAATTACTGGGTATATGTCATAGTATTTACAAAATACCCACTGCCTCATAAATCTACCAGTCATAGCTAAGGTTTCATTCATTTCGGATTGATATGACAGTATACCTTGAACTCTGACCTGCTAAAATCACATGATTTGGTACGATGCAACCTTAAGGCTATATACCTTCAGAACAATTGCTTTTTATTATCACATAATAAGCATAGAATCTCAATAACCTGTTCAACACAGGTGGGCTATTGAGTGGGTTTACTACTGTTTATATCCTATGAAATAGATACAGCATGTATTTTTTATCTTTTATGTTCTGTCTATTTCACATGTTCTGTTATTGGTCCAGTTTGAAGTGATATATACAGTCCATTCTCCATAAACTGAGAACATTTACCTTTTATATTCTGTTTATCTATTTCCCATGTTCTCTTACTGGTCCAGTTTGAAGGGATATATACAGTCCATTCTCCATAAACTGAATCCTTGTAGACAAAATTTGTTTTCTTTAACAACGAATCCTTGTAGGTTTGACTAAATTTATTGTGAAGACACTGTTAGATTGGGCGGGTTTTTTTTTGTAAGAAAGTTAAGTTTATCTTATTTAACAATGCCGCTAGAGAAGATTGATTTTTATCTTATCATCGGCTATTGGATGTCAATCATATGGTCGTTCTGACATATTTTTAGAGGAAACCCTCTGCTACCATACAGGCTACTCTTTCTGATAAGCAGCAAGGAGATTTTTATATACACTGTCCCACAGACAGGACAGCACATACCACGACCTTTGATGAACCAGTTGTGGCACTAATGACTCCCTAAAGGAAAATAGCCCAAACTACAAATGGGTCAACTGAGAAGGATCAATCCAACGACCCATAGCTTCACAGGTGGATATGCTACTGTTTGAGATACATCCCACTGCCGGGTTGTGTTTTTTTGTTTGTTACAAGCTTGCAAATTTAGGAGAAACCTTTCTACAATCAACTGTATTAAATGGTCACCTGTCTTAAAAGGTCATCGTTATTTTGTTACAATTCAATTACTGCATTGTTTCTATTTAGTGCTCAGGCGCGATGCAAAACGCAAAGGGGCACACTAATTAGAGTACTGAACAACATTTTGTGATAGGTGTCAAACAAATTCTCTGCCGCCCTGTGGAAACATTTTACATGTACATCGTCAGGAAACGGATCTTTTCACAGGGGATTTAGTAAATAGTTACATGGTGCATAAAATGGCATCTTGTTCAAAAACATCACGGGCCGAATTTATGAAGTCTGTTTTTCTCTTACACAGGTGTACGTTTAACCAAAGATCGGTGATTGAAAGGTCATTTGTAATATGGAAACGACAGTCCAAGCCAGTCTTACTATTTTAAGGGCGGCATTTCTCGTGAAAAAAGGGGGGGGTGCTTATATTAGAGGAGGTGCTATAAATTGAAACAATATTGTAATTCAGTACTTTATAACCTATTTTAACCAGCCACCTTAAGATGCCATATTTTGTTTCTATCTTGGGTGGCTGCTTAAAACAAGTTCAACTGTAGATGAGTCAGATTTTTTGATTGAATGGAGGCTGGTTTAGACCGATTTCACAGTAACAAACATGTGGACAGAGTTTACTGTACAAAGAATGTAGGTTTACCCATTGTAGTAAATTGTTTATGTATACTCACCACAAAAGGTAATGCTTAAGTGTTTTTGAATCAACAATTGACTGTAACCAAACCAGACCCACATGAAATTGAAAATGTTAGGTTTAAAAAACACTTTTTTTTTTAAATGTTTGACATAGAGCACTTTTTTTTTTTTTTTTTTAGATTTTTAAAGCAATATACCCAAATTGCGGGATGAAATCAAATAAAATTTGTTATTAGGACTAGTTTTGACTTGCAGAAAATCATAGGTTGATACTTTGTCCCAATATCAGCAGCATGTGGGGTGCTCAACTGGCTTGTAGCTGACTATTTTATTTTTTTCATCTGTTGTTTTATTGAATTTTGGTTTTACCATAGTTACATGTATATTTGTTATTCTATTTATTATATACATGTATGTTGTGTATAGTTTATCGTGTTGTAAATCAGCTATATACACTGATATATTTTATACTTTTTAATTTAACCATAGTATGACCCCCAATAGCCAATGTTTATTCTTTTCTTTTTTTTGCTGGTGGGAGGGTAGGGGTGGGGGGGGGCAGGGGTTGTTAAACATCCATACAATAACAATTGATCAACAATTGTTTTTTAATTAAATATGTGTTGGAGTATATGGTATTTGACAAAATGCATAAATTCAGGATATGTATTCATCTTTTTATTCTATTCTACAAATACTATTGGTTCTGAAGTGGCAGGGGGGGGAAAATTGAAATAAACAATGACCAAATAGGGAATTTTATTTTGATTTCATTTTTGCCAAAATACACGTTGGTAGATTTTTAATCCCCCCTAAAAGAATTACTGTATTTGACGTAATGAGTGTCTTGCTCCAATAAGTGCCAACTAAGGATATAAAAAATAAGAAAAAATAAACGTAATTAGCATCCTCACCAAAACAAACATTTAACATGCCATAGTTTACAAACCTAATTTGACTGAAGAAGAGATTTCAAACAGATATGGTTTTATAGTGTTACAAGTTAAAAACTGGTTAATATGGTCTCTGTGTCCATTTAAATGGGATCCACATTACCAAGTCTCAAACACAAATTTCTGGTTGGTACCCAGTACATGCATACTTGAACAGATTTTTAATTTAACTTAATCACATAAAATGTTGTAGTATAGCTTCCCTGTTTCTTAAATGTGAAATGCTAAATTTCCCAATCCAAGCCATGGGGATCAAGATAAATTTCAGAAATAAAACACTGGACTTGCCAGATTAGACAGTGCAGGGTGTAGAGTTTGTATGGCTTTATGCCAGTGGTAAATGCATTCTGAAAAAAATATTGTGGATTGACAGCTATAATTAGTGATGGTCATAATATTACTTGAACCACACGATTCCTTTAGCAGATAAATGATTGAAAATCTGTTTCAGGATGTAGCAACGTTACTAGGCAATCCCGTTTGCCATGGTTAAGCTGTCTGACTTATGGTTGGTAGGTACTGGGATCAAATCTTAGTTGAGTCATTGCATTTTTAATCTCGATACTGAGTGAGTGCTCCACTAGGCTCAGTGGGTAGGCATATGCCACTTGCACCAACTAGTGGTCGACAATTGTTTTATCAAAGATTATGGTATGTACTGTCCTGTCTGTGGGAAAGCACATTTTCAACAAAGCAGCCTATGTGGAATCTGCTCCTTTAAACAGTCAGGAGTGGGATGTAGCTCAGAGGTAAAGTGTTTGCAGGAGATGCAACGGTTTGATGGATTGAATTTATTTAGTGAACCCATTGGGCCATTTCTCATTTTAGCCTAAGGTCCATAACTGATGTAACAAAGACATATGTGCTGTTCAGTATATGGAAATGGGCATATAAATGATCCCTTTCAAAAGAGTAGCCTATGTGGCATGTATTGCAAATGCTGTATGTTTGAAACTTAATAGACGCTGAATAACATTGTGTTAGGCGTACCATTAAATAACAATTCTTTCTTTCTCAATGGCAAATTATTATCATTTTCCTATTAGTACCATCAGCATGAATTATTAGATGGCCACAAAAAACCACAAACAAACCAAACATTTACAAAAAAATAATAATGAAAGATAAACAAATAAAATAATAATAATAAATGTAATAATAATAAATAGATTGGTACATATAAAATGTTGATTTTCTTGAGACTGTGTCACATTTAAATCAGTAAAGCTGACAGTTGATTAAGTTATAAAGAGCAAACAAACATTTTTAAAATAGATTATATTGAGTAATTACTTATTTACACCAGCTGTTTGATTTTAGTGCACATTTACTGACATTTTATGGCACTGTAATGTACAGCATTGTAACAGACTAGGTTAAAAAACATACATACTATCAAGGCCCCGTTGTTTAAAGCATGGTTAGAGCTAACTGTTAGTTAGATACTTGAAAATAAACATTTTAATCATTGCAAATGGTAATTGAAGAGATTTATTGAAATATAATCTGTAAAGGTACATGCTTTGTTAAAAGAGAAATGTATATTTCACGTCCAATGGGACTATCATTTTTAACAAGAACATTTTTTCTAGGAATCATAACACAAAAAGGAAAACAGTTTTGGAAATGAAACAAACTCAGTTATTTATACAAAAATTGAAAAAAATATTTTGAATATTGAATGTTTAATGAGGAAAAAAACTTTTTCTATGTTTTTTGGCCATTTCTCTCACTTTATAATTGCTATTTTTGTTACCATAGCAACTATATAATATAAGAAAAGTTATGAAGTGAAATACTTCTATATATTGTGGACATGGTACAAAATGTTAGAAAGGCAGTTATCTGTACTTATGACGTTTGTTTTCCAGTTGAACACACTGGTATTTTGATGTGACACTTTTCATGACGAAGTATAATTTTGTTCATAATTATCAATAATTTCTCATTTATACAAAGTGTACAATACCAGATGAGGGTGTCACAAGCAGTGTACAAATTTATATAGACTATTAAAATGTTGAGTGAAATGGCCTCGGAAATTTACCTTTTAAGCATATGAATTTGTGAGAATGATCTGTAAATTTGTGAGCTTTGTATGAAAAGAAAAATGTTGAGAATTGTGAATAACCCTTTAGAATATTTATTGTATATACATTTTAATATAATTGATTTACAAGTATGTGTATATATCAGGAAAAAAATGCATATGTGTTTGGAAAAAAGTTGGAAGTTGCCACAGTATGACCCTCAAAAGCAAATGTTAAATTAAATAAATAAACATTAGAAGATTTGGGTGATTAAAATGTATAATACAATTTTTGAAACTTATTTTATACTCTAGCTAATATGTGATTTTTAAGAACATTACATTTCTTTCTCATTTTTTGTCATACAAAATTTATTTCAAAAAGTTGTCTTTGCCTGTAATGCAGTCTTATATAGCTATTTTCACACAGCACCAAAACTTGAAATATAAATTGCTTTGAACTGTTTTTTGGTCATGCCTTGTTGCTTAATTACCGGTACTTGATATTTGAACACAGCCTATTTGAAATGAGTATACAGCAGGGAAGGTATTAAATGAGTTAGGTCATCATAAACTATTGATGTCTTGACATTTGTGATATTCCAAAATAAACAAAAGAAGGGATTGATTGTTTAACGAACCCCCAGCACATTGTTTATTCAGAGGAAATCTGCAACTGCCACACTGTGTACTCTTTTTGATTAGCAACAAGAGATATGTCATATGCATATTCCCACAGACATGACAAAACAAACCATGACTTGTTAAATCAGTTGTGGACCACTAGCTGGAAAAAGAAATAGCTAAAATGGATTCACTGAAGTGGATCATTCCTATTAGCCATCTCACTCATTATCAGCCTCGAAATTTGCCACGGCAATTGGCAATGCCGTCCTAAAAGCTGTCCTCAAATTTGTTTGCAGCAGCATTGTACTGCTGTCACAATACATGTATATTATGCACTATGTTCATTTTCTTGAAATTGCCATGGCAGTGTCACAGTAAATGATTTTAGCAATGGCAGTTAAGTGCTGTTACAACAATGTCTGAATTTCAGGGTCTGATTATGATTTTATAATGGTTCTGATCAAAACATAAATTTGCCCTGTGTGTAGATTTAGCAAATTTTACTAACCCTTGATCTGTTCCCACGAGAAATTTAATGTGACAATATCACCACTACACCATAGATATAGCCTGGTTGCAGTTGTTGTCATTGAACTTGTGGCCATCAACAATCATATTTAATAATATCAATTTTTTTATCTGTTTCATATTTTACTAAACATTTTATTATTAACAGCTTTGACTGGAGTGCATCCAGCATAAAAATTGATTTCAATCTAGAGGCGGAAGAGACAGAAAGCACATACACAACAGTAGCAGATCCAGGGGGTCTGGACCCCCTCCCAACTTTTTTATTTAAATTTTTCTTTTTTTAACATTTTCCAAGTGGAAGGACATGGAAATTAACCATTTTTCCCTAGCCCTATTCACCCATCACATTTGGACCCCACTTTCTCAGAAATCCTGCATCCGTGCCTGTACAATGTCATAACAAAATGATATAAAAATGCCTTTTATGTGTCATCTAAATTTGTCTGAATTTCAAGACCTGCATTTTCATGAAAATTCAAGTGACATTTTAATGATTGATTTTAGGTAGTGTGCTGGCTTGTCACTAATTCTATGGTTCGTGTGAACCGAAAAATGTTTATAATTGTTAACTGGCTCTCAATATTTAGTCTCAAATTGGAATTTAACTCCAAAAAACAACAACGATTAATCCTGCACTATAGCTAAAGCAGCACATTAAATTGTTTAGTCTTCAAAGATCCAGATTATATATATAAATATATATACATGCACACATGCACACACACACATGCACACTCTCTCCTCTAATCATTATTAAATGTGGTGTGACCGATTTCCTGTTAAATTTTTTTGTCAGTTTAACATCCATTTTAGTCAAACCAGTGATGTTACTGTGTATTTTAAAAAAAACGCCATAATACTGTTCATCATTTTATTTACTTTATTATTATTATTATTTTTGTTCATTTGAAACATGATCCTGCCATGAAACCCAGAGCTACAGGAATAATACTATAACAAATTAATTAACACGACAACAATAATGTATAGCACATCTCAATGTCATACCTGTCATGATTTCATCTCAAATTGTGTGAACACAGCTGCTGTTATTCAAATTACAGTACCATATAAAATGTCTGTGTACAACACACCTGACCACAGTGTAAAGATTGCTTATTATATTATATTTTAAATATTAGTTGAGGCAGAAGAAAGCACTGCTTTCAAACATAGGCCACTCTTCTGGATGACAGAGTGATAATAATTAATTTTTAGGTGTCATAAAAATATTTGTGAGTAAATCATTTATTATGCACAACATGTTGTAGCTGGTTAATTCACAACTATGTATGCAGCTTGCACAAATTCAAAATCTGCATAACCAGAAAATAGGTTATGCCAAAAAGAATTAGCATAACCCAGTAGCAGATCCAGGGGGGTTGAGGTGCCCTTTTCTCATTTGTTTAAATACTTTTTTTAAAAACATTTTACAAGTGGAAGGACATGAAAATTAACCATTACCCATCACATTTGGACCCTCTTTTCAAAAATCCTGCATTCACACCTGTATCCTATTTTGATTTGCGTAACTGGTTTTCAAAAAATTTAAAAATAACTTTAAAATTAGTTTTAATAAATAAAACCATTGTCTCTTTGAAGTAAAAAGAAACTGTAATAAATATACATTTACAGTATACAGATCAAACTTTTACCAGTATGTTTTTGCTTATTACAAGTGATTTTCAAAATTTTAATTTGTTGAATGAAAACAGAATTGGTATAATGATGACCTGTCATTGTATGTAATCACTGTATATAAAGAATAGACATAATAAATACTATAAAGGTTTGAAGTTACCAAGTACAGAACCACAAAGTTGCTGGTTTTTTTTTTACCTGGCTACACCCCCAATAGCCGATGTTTTCTTTTGTGCTGAGGGGAGGGGAGGTCATTAAATTAATATGACGGTTAAAATTTCTGGCCATTTCTGAGTACAAGGAATACATTTGATTTCTTCTATACAATTATCATCCTTCAATGTAAAATCTAAATATTTCGTAAACTGCCATTTTAAAAATGTTTTTGCCAACATCTTTTCTTTTACTACCTTGATAACTTTTTTCATTTGAAAAACCTCGCATGTGTTATATTTGATCATTCTCCGTAATTAGCTGAAGATTTCCAACTAACATTTATTAATGGAAGCATGACAGTTTCTGATTGGTGACATTTTGAAGGAATTCGCTTTGGCTACATCTAACAACCAATGAGAATACATTACACTTCCCAACATAAGTATTTTAACTAGATTAGTATTTGTAATTTCTGTTACGTGTAATTATAACTACACATGTCAGAAATCAGTCAAGTTGTTTGTGCTCCTAGAAAAGATGATATAGAAACTTTATTTAGCAAATTTCACACAAATGTTAAATTGGTTATGTGAAATAAATTGTGCAGGCCTGTGTGTGCATGTGTGCATGCGAGTGTGATGTTTAACCATTAAATATACATGTATATCTGTCTTATTAATCAGGATCCTATGCATAATGTGTGCTTAACAAAAATTTTATTCACCTTTTTTCTAGTTTCTATGGTCTACTGTATTATCAGTATCAGTTTATTGGTCATACATGCTCCAGTTTGATAAATATACTCTACCAAAAAGGTTTAGCAATTTTGAATTCTATAGACAGGTGTCAACCTGGGACAACTCATTTCTGTAAGCCATGACAAAGAATCCATAAGATATGCAAAAAATCTGTACAAATTGTCGACACAATTACAAAACACAATTTTAGTATATAGGTCCTGATATAACACAAATAATAACAAAATACAACTTGTTCAGACACAGATAATTTATTTCTTTGATGCTCCTTGTTGTATGCAGTATTAGCATGCTGTGCTTCATGGAGCATTGTAGGTATCACCTCAAAGTCATATAACAATCTGCATTGTAAGAACGCAGTGATTGTGTCAACACACAATGACTTTAGATACAATATGTGCACCTTATTTAGGAGAAGGTCCTTTTGAAATATTTCATGGAGGCTGTGATAATTTTATTTTTGTCAAAATCATAAATGTCCATAAGAATTGCTTCATATGCCCATAAAATTAGCAGAAATCTGTAAGGTTTACAGGAAAAATGTACAAGATGACACCTCTGCTATATAAACAATGGATGATCACCATATTTTCAAATTGTTTGAAAGTGACTAATGTTTTATGTTTTGATATTTAAATTTATTTGATTTAATTGAATAAAAAAGCAATGCTTTTATTTAGTGTAGGTGATGTAAACTTTGCTAAAAATATTTTGGTCGATTATATTGGCCTTTAAGCTTTCCGAGGTTGGTTTGGAATGTAACAGAGTTGCCAAGTAACAAGGTCTTTTTGTGTTGTTAGCCATTACAGTTAGATAAAACTGGTATATCAAAATATAGGTTTTGTGTTATCCTGTCTACACGAAAGAATGAATTTGCTAATAATAATTTGATAAAGAAAAGTAAAAAATCTTATCTGTTTATGTAAGTGCCTCAATCAAGAATTATCTCCCTTTAAGAATTTTAATGTACAGTGAAAGATTGCTGTCATCTATCTAATATGTATCATCAAAGTGTGTCCAGTTATTGGCACAGGTTGAAATTAAGAAATATTTGTACTTCCCCGAGGGACTAGTAATCTAAAAATAACTAGTCCCTACAAAAATCACTTGTCCCCCTTTATTTGCAGGAACCATATGACAATAAAATGCAACAGCTGTGGTTCATCCTGAAAAGACAAGCATAAGATTTTTTTTTTTTTAATTTGGAAGGGGTGTGGGGGAGTGTTTAATAACACTACTAGAGCACATTGATTTGTTAATCATCGACTATTGGATTTCAAACATTCTATAATTCTGACACATATTCAAGTATGGGTTTTGAACCTCTGTCTTTAGCTTGAGAATCTGATGTCCTACTACTGGACCACTGAAAGATATTCAGGAAACTCATGCATAACATAGTATATCTTTGATTATAATGTATACCCATAATAAATGATATTAGAACTAAAGAATACTTTTGTGTGAAGAATAAAAAAGTCCTGTTCACCCACAGGACTAACATCATTTAAATTTTACTCATCCTCTCTAATTTGTACTAGCCTAGGACAAGGCGGCAAGTGATAGTTTCTATGCCTTGTTGGTATGTATAATGGATTTTCTATCATGTTGCACTGAACTCTTCCCAATGTAAGCAGTTAGATATTATCAGTATAGTTAACCATCTATAATGAAGCCATGCACAGGTGCGTTATCTGCGTCTGCTCATTATAAGGTCCAGGCTGTTGATGCACTTATTGTCCAAGCTGTAATGGACAACAAAGTCTGTTCAGTTTAAATCAATCTTGATTTGTTTATTTACAGAGACAGGTGCAAGTTTAGCTAAGTACATTAAGATTAATTTACATGAAACATGTTCCTTTCAGTATTTAAAGATGAAGAGTTTCATTGCAAAATGCGATATCTCCATTTTTGACATTTTGGAAAAAATGGCATATTTTGTGTGCGGAAATATGACATTTGTGTACGGTGCTTATCGCGTATTGGAACGAAAGCATATTTTCTAATATGCTCATACATGCCAAATGTTACGTTCTGCCAACAATTACAGTGTGAACTTTGAAAACAGATACAAGTCTTTCCTTTGGTGGTGATTTTTCAGTTTTTTTCGAATTTGGCGCTTATCACGTTTTGCAATGAAACTCTTCACATGTTGTGATCAGAATGTATTTGACAATCATGTAGTATTGAAAGCAAGGCGGTTTATAATTGTATCAAGGACAAGTAAAGTTAATCCATTGTAATCATTGAATTACATCATCCAATAGCCAATGTTTATTTGTTTGTGATGGGAGGTCATTAATCAATATTCAGTCAATTGTAAAATTACATGGTTTTTAGCTTATTTTACCTGTAATTGTAATTCTAAGGTTACAAATGGCAAACAGTTTTTTTAATAATAGTTGGTTGTACTTGTTTTAATGCTTATATTCAATTATGGTTCAAGCATGCTGTCATGGGTACACGACTCATCTTCCTGTGGACAAAGTTTACATTTAGTAGGAGGACAAACCTGCTTCCACCACATTAATGTGGCTACTCTTATTGATAAGCAGCAAGGGATCTTTTATATGACTATCCCACAGACAGGATAGTACAAACCATGGCTTTTGATAAATCAGTTATTGACCAATGATAATTGCAAGTGGCATACACCTACCCAGTGAGACTTGTAGAGCATTTAACTCTGTGTTTGGATATATGTTGCCAAAAACACTGCATTTGTGTCTTTTATGACTAAGATACATTTTCCAGTATAACGTGCAACCAATTTGCATTGCAAACTGGAACTACTGTAACATTATTATTATTTATTTATTTTTGGTTACAGATTTCTGAAGCGATATTCCCACCTTGCCAGGAAAATAAAAATAAATTTTGTCAGACTTGTTTTGACTTGCAGAAAATCATATTTCCTGCCATTAGCTGGCATTCCTTTAATTAAACAGAATGTTTGGTATGAAGTACTTGACAAAATATGTAAATTATCAAGAGTAAGATTCAAAATTTTAAAATTATATTCTACAAATATCATTGGTTCTTATGTGATCAGTGTAAAAAAATTAATTAAAAATGACAAAAATGCACTTTGGCATGAACCAGAATCTGAAAGAAAAGGTTAGCCTTACTGCTAGCCAAACTAGTCTGTAAAAAAAAAAATCTGCAAAACTTTGTCTTGTGCAAAAAATCTACAGTTGCTTGAATCTCCACAATCCCACAAATCATAGCCAGACTTGATTATGGTTTCGAGTGTTGTAACATCTTTCCGTGGACTCACAGATAACAGCTTGAGTTGGAAGCAAGACACTTAGGAACATGTGTGTGTAATTACTAAAATAAATATGCAGTTTTAAGGAAAGCATGTTGCAAGCACAAGTTTGTCATTCTATTCCATTCTTGGTTTTGCAATAAGCTGACGTGTGGTCACTTCATAATGTTTCCAATATGATCTTTACAGTCTTTAAGAGAAAATATCTGAAGGCTGAAGTTATTTATGTTGACCGACATGTTTGTAGTTGAAAAGGAATTAAAGTCATTGTCCCACAGAATTTAAGGGGCTTTGTGGTCTAAATGTTTATTACAAATGAAACTTACATGTATTTGTTATACTAGATCTCATTTTCATTTCACGCAAGACATTTTAACTGAAACATGGTATAGGAAATCCCATGTAAAGTCGATTGATTTTTTTCATATTAAAAATTTCAGATCGAAACTCCTCGTGGGGTGAAATAAATAGGTATGAAATGTTTTTGCTTTTACAAAAATATTCAGAAGTTTTAAAATAATGGCTAGCAGGGTAATACTCGTCACGTGACTCGAAATGAATTCTTCAACGGAGATTTTTTTTTTTTTTTTTTCTGTTTATTTGTCCGTGAACATAATTCATTATTTTTAAAATATTGATAATAAGCATGATGGGGTGGTTATGAAAGTAGTTGAATGAAGTATTTCTATGGACAAATCAAATGTTTATATTTAAAATTAATTCTTTGTATGGAAATTAATTAGGTGAAGTGTGGAAATCTAGATTATTTACTTGTTTTGAAGTGTGGAAATCTAGATTACTTGTATTGAAGTGTGGAAATTTAGATTATTTACTTGTATTGAAGTATGGAAATCTAGATTATGTTACTTGTATTGAAGTGTGGAAATCTAGATTACGTTACTTGTATTGAAGTGTGGAAATCTAGATTACTTTCTCTGATTGGTTTTTTTCCTATGACTGATATATTAAAGGCCTTCGTATATACTTTCCTTTCTGTTGGAAAGTGCTTATAAAAAATCTCTAGCCGCTAAATGTAGCAGGTTTCTTCTGAAGACTGTATGTCAGAATTGCCAGTGCCGTCTATAGTTGTCATTAAAAAAATAATAATTAAATAAATTAATTAATTCTTAATATCGCCCCATAAGCAAGACTACAATTTTATGTATTCCAGTACAGAATTTTTGTTTTGTTTAACGACACCTCCACTGGATGTCAAACATTTGGTTATTTTGACACATAGTCAAGCCTGCAATGGATTTTGAACCACTGTCATCAGCTTGAAAGTCTGACGTTCTACCGGACCACCGAGGCTCAAGGTCATTGTCTTGATACATTTCATGAAAAAACATTCCCTCAGCTATAAATCAGATACTCCCAAAAGAATGCCTTCATTCACAGTTTTGTCCTTAATTGCATGTTGCTAGGACTCCAGTTATTGATCTTGTTTACCAGAGTTTTAGATTTCATCAAATCACAATGATAAATGATGTATCAAAAATAATTCATCATATCAAGTGTTCTAAAAAAATCCTGTTGCTGTTTGATACAAATTTAAATTAAAGAAATCCTAACATTACTCAGTTTCCAAGGATTTATGGGTTATGAAATCTTAGTTTTGCAGAGAAAAGAACACAAAATGGTGGAGAAAGATGGGAGTGGTGTCCAGTTACCTTAGATTCCCCATGCAGGATTATTGGTTATTACTTCGTTAGGTAAATTTAAATAAAAATGAATCAAAATGATTTTTTTTTTCTTTTTCTTTTTTTTATTGCCACCAGATCAAATTGACAATGCAAAGGTTGGGGAGCCTGGGATCATTGCCATAAATTGTATTAAAAGTTAAGAGTTATTAATTATTTATATATTTACAATAGTGGCAGACATTGATCTGAGGGCAACAGAAAAGTGTGCAAAAAGGCAAATAGGAAAGAAGAGATCAATGATTATCAATATTTACTTCTTGATGCTGGATTATCGTTAAGCAAATATCTAATCTAATAGCAATCTATTCCATTTCTGACAAAATGAATATCAGCGGATTTATAATCCAGAAAAGCACAAAAGCTTTGTTTAACTGCTACTTGATGCTTCTCCCGCACATCCTGTATCCCATCTGTCATTTAGTCATTAGCTATTAGGTATCATAAATCTGCAGGTAATTCTAATGCACACATTCAAGGCTGACATGATGAAACCCACTACTGCCACATAGGTTAGTCTTTAGCTACATCATTTTCCATTTCTTAGGAAGATGCCACTCTTTCTCCCTAGCTTCTGCTTGTAATATGTGGATAATGGTGATACACTTGTTCAAGTGTGACTTAAGAAACCCACTACTGACACATAGGTTAGTCTGTAGCTGCATAACTTACCATTTCAGAGGAACTTTGCCACTCTTTCTCCGTAGCTTCTGCTTGTAATGGTGATACATGTGTTCAAGTGTGACACTAGAAACCCACTAATGCCACATAGGATTGTCTGAAGCTGCATAACTTACCATTTCTTAGGAAGATGTCACTCTTTCTCCCTAACTTCTGCTTGTAATATGTGGATAATGGTGATACACGTGTTCAGGTGTGACATAAGAAACTCACTACTGCCACATTATATAATTTGTTCTTGTGTAACTCTTCAGTTTAAAGAGACTTTATCACTCTCAGGCATACTCTTATACAATTACTCACATCTGGAAAGAGCTAAAAGGTTTTAAAATTCTCTCCTGACATTATTCTGTTCTTTATTAAACTCAGTAATAGCCGTGGAGAAGATCATTCTCCTAGTTATCTTCTGATAAATCTAGAAATGCTTTTACCACTTAGAAAGAATACAACAATTATACTGTTTGTTTTTGTTATTAGACAGTATAGCCGATATTTATTTTTTGTGCCGGTTCACAGGTGCATATGCTACCATTTGAGCTACATCCCGGTCGTTTTTGAATGATTCAATGATACTTATTGTATTATGTTAATGTTGATTTGATCTCTAAATGACTTGTGCCCTAAAGTTACGGACTGGGATGTAGCTGATGTTTGATGGCTTGTTGGATTAATCCCCTTCAGTTTACCCATTGAGCTATTTCTCTTTCCAGCCAGTAGTCTATGACTGGTGTAACAAAAGCCATGGTATCTTCGAAAGAGCATATATAAAAGATCCATTACTGCTAATTAAAAAGAGTAGCCTATTCAGTGGTAGTGGGAAAGAGTAGCCTATGTGGTGGTAGTGGGTTTCTTTAGAAGACTGTGAGCCACAAATACCATATGCTTGATATCCACTGATTAAACAGTTGCTATGGTGTGGTTTACAAAAATTCCTTTCCTGTATCAGAAAAGTGATCGTTTTGTTTGCATATAGCTCTGATTATATTTAACTCTTTTTTTTCTTTTCATTCACACTACATTATTTACAAGGAGTTATATTTTAAAAATCGGTTAAGCAAAATGAAGCTGGTTAAAAAATTTTTTTACCTAACTCATTTGTGGGTGACACAAATTTGAATTCTGACAGCCTAAATTTGTTAAAAATGGCTATATTAAGAATTTATTTGTACTGTTTGTTAAAGAGTAGGTAAAGTTAAGTAAATTTTGTTTTATTTAACGACGCCTCTAGAGCACATTGATTTTTATTTCATCATCGGCTAAAGGGCGTCGATGATATGGTCATTTTTACATATGTCTTTAGAGGAAACCCGCTGCCACCACATTGGCTACTCTTTTTGATAAGCAGCAAGGGATCTTTTATATGCACTTTCCCGCAGACAGGACAGCACATACCACGGCCTTTGATGAACCAGTGAAATGTTGTTAAGGATATCATTGAAAATATGTGGATGTTTTTTTTTATTAGTGGGTCCATGTGGTCTTTTGTATTAAAATTAGTCCAAAAAGATAATCCAGTGTAGTCTTCTTGAGCGCAGCTGGCGATGTTGTAACTCAACAAAGAGCTGCTCTTTTGTGTAAATATGTAGATATTCTAGTATTTGTAATGGATTAAACAACAGAACAACACATGTGGTTTGTAACATTGGCTACTCTTTTTGATAAGCAGCAAGGGATCTTTTATATGCACTATCCCACAGACAGGACAGCACATACCACCGCCTTTGATGAACCAGTGAAATGTTGTTAAGGATATCATTGAAAATATGTGGATGTTTTTTTTTATTAGTGGGTTTATTTAATAATTTTATTAAAATTAGTCCAAAAAGATAATCCAGTGTAGTCTTCTTGAGCGCAGCTGGCGATGTTGTAATTCAATAAAGAGCTGCTCTTTTGTGTAAATATGTAGATATTCTAGTATTTGTAATCGATTGAACAACAGAACAATGCATGTGGTTTGTAATATTTATTCATCACCATAACATATGCTATTTTATTGCCTAAAATACAATTTAAAATTAAACTTATTTACCACAACAAAACATAATGACACATAAGTGTTTCATGTTTATTCATGATCGTTACATTCATGTATGACAGGCTGGAGATAAAAAATTTTTATATAATAAACATAATGTAGAGAAATATGCAGTATGTATTCTTTACGTCAGCAGATGTTTTGTATAGAAGAATTTTTTTTTAAAGAATACTTAATTACCATTATTGCATAATAGACCCACACAAAGGTTATAATTAATATAATCCGTTGTTATATAAAAAATGCTGTTCAAAGGAGAGAAAAAATAACACTACACATTTTTTAAAAAGAAATGTTATGGATCAGACAATTTCATTATATTATAAAAGGGTAATGTTCAGATAATCATGCATTAAACTGTTTTAGTTATCTTTAAACTTAGAGCTTTTTCTATGTTTGTTTTGTTTATTTATTTGTTTGTTTGGTTTGCTTAGATGTATTCATGAATAAATAGTCGTATTCATTGTCTTATATTTGTGATACGTATCGTATTCGCAACCCTGTGTATTCGCTATACCTCTTGTTATTTCCTCTCAGTACTGGATTAATTTAGAGAAAATTCTGTTTGATTTTGATCAAATATTATGACTTTAAAACAAAAGCATGAAATGATATTGGTGTTAATAAATTAATATTATTTTGGGTTTTTTTTAAAGGTTTTTGGTCAGGTTTATGAACAAAATCCAAAGCAGGTTGGGAATATTCTATATTTATAAATATTGCATCATTTCTTTCCATAATGCATTTAAACACACAGCAAAAACAGTTTTAAATGATGTATTTGATTGTCAAAAAATACTGGCTTTTGTGTAATGTTGTTAATCTAAAGGTTAAAAATAAAGGTCCATAATACATTAATTTTCAACTGTCTATACCAATTTCCTTGCTGTTGCCCTCTCTATCCCCACCCTCCCAACACATGCACAATACCACTTTGTTCATGAAGCTAATAACACAATGCTATAAACTGTTTGAGATGGGGGGGGTTGGGGTGGGGAAATGATGATAAATCAACTATCTGTTCTGTGTATATTTTGTGATATATATATATATATATATATATATATATATATATATACACACATATATATATACATAGATACTTCAGTTATATTGCAATTAGTATATGAATGGGAAATGACAACGAACAATTACAATCCAATAAACAAGAGAATGACCATTCAGGTTAAACATCAACAATGCATTGTTCATCGGAAATTGACAGTCAGCAAGCGATTAACAAATTACCTTTTCATTTGTCTTGACTTTTAAAGAGGTTTTCTGACTGAAATGAATTACCTTCGTGTTGTGCATTGTAGCTGTTCATGGACAATTTCATTCTCTTCTCAAGAAGTGTTTGATCAACATTCTGGGTTCCAACCGAATAAATTGAAAATTACAAAAAACAGTAGTGAATTAAGCATTTTAATTGGCTATCATGTTACAGATGCCTTGAGTTATTTCATTACATTCATTTAAAAACATCCCATGCCTAATCAGCTGTCAGTTACACAATACGACCTCTGGAAAAAAAAAGATTTATTTTTTAATTAACCGAAACATTTCAAGTTTAAAAAACACTCCTCATCACCTGCCAAGATTGATACACTTCATGGGGGTTTTTTAAATTAAAAAAACAGGGAATGTTTAAGTAAAGATGTTAATTTATTTGAAATCCAAAACCTACAGATCTTTATCTTTTTTTGATAATACATTCAATTCTTAAACTTCTTACAAAAAACATGACATTCAGTGTTATGTCATGACTACATGTCATTGTCTTCAAGGTCATGAACAAGGATTATCGTGGTTTTGCAAGGTGTTTACAAGTATTATAGTTTTGCAAGGTCATGAACAAGTGTTATTGTGATCTGGCTATGTCATGAATAAGTGTTATAGTCTTGCACTGTCGTAAACATTTATTATGGTATTGCAAGATCATTAACGAGTATTAACAGGGGGAATGTTTAAGTGAAGATGTTGATTTATTTGAAATCCAAAACCTACAGATCTTTATTTCTTGTTTGGTGAGACATTAAGTTAATTCTTAGACTTCTGACAAAATATGACATTTAATGTTAGGTCATGACTGCATGTTGTCATGGTCTTGCAAAGTCATGAACAAGTATCTTTGTGGACTGGCTATGTCATGAATAAGTATTATGGTCTAGCACTGTCGTGATCATATAGTCTTGCAAGTTCATTATCAAGTACTATGGTCTTCCCAACTCATGAATAAGTTATTATCTTTTTTGTTGTTGCTAGGTCATGAATAAGTATTATTGTGATTTGGTTATGTCATGAAGAAGTATTGTGTTCTTACATTGTCATGAACATATATTATGGTCTTGTAAGATCATTGACAAGTTTGGTGGTCTTCCCAGCTCATGAATAAGTATTCTCATGTTTTTGCAAGGTCATGCACAAGTATTAGCCTGGTCATGAGGTCATGCACAAGTATTAGCGTGATCTTGCAAGGTCTTGACAAAGAGTTGTCATGACATGTTGATAATGACTTTGGAAAAAAAAGGATCCTTGATAGATAGAACAGTTAGAACTATTTACGTAGTATTGGAATTTCTCATTTCAGGTAGTTACAGTATCTTTGTGTTTGGAATGTCTTCATTTCATCAGACATGCAATAATGAATTCTCTCTCCAGTTTGCAGTTAAGTGGTCCCACAGCTGTCTGAGATTAATGAAATACAGTGAGCCTGATCATCACAGGGTGACACTAAAAACCAAACAGTTTTCAGTAGATAACCATGTTGACATTTAAATAAGTGTCTTCTGGCATCTACACTTACGTTATGGCCTGAGAAGTTTAAGTTCAGACTTTGCATTGCTCTGTGACATATGTATGTTTGTGGATCAAAATAAATTCAAATATCGATTTTACAGAAAATGCTAAATACTGCATATCACAAATAAATCAACCACTTTAGTTATAAAAATTGAAATTATTATAACAAATTTTTTTAACAACATGACAGTGGTTCCAAACCCGTTGAGGGCTGGCTCACACTTGACTACGTGTCAAAATAAGCAAATGTTTGACAACCAATAGCCGATTATTAATAAATCAATGTGCTCTAGTGGTGTTGTTAAACAAAACAAACAAAAAATTATATTTGACCTAAAAAGTCCCTTTCTTATATTAAACAGTATATAATAAAAGTTAAAAGTCCATAGTTTTCATCAAGTAATGACTCTAAAACTTGCCTAAAAATTTATCACTGTAATATAATGATGAAAGCAGTATAAATAGCATCAGATTGTATCATGAAGATTGTGCTGATTGTATTGTGCAGATTATGCATATTGGTGAAGAAAGGCATTCATGATTGGAATCTCATAGTTCTCTTTAGCTTGTAAAACAACTTGTTATAACTGGCTTAAGTTACCTGGGTTCACTTACCTGACATTATAATTCTATTATAAGCATGGTCATGGTATGTGTGAAATTAGGTGGGAGTTGTATGTGACTGTGCAATAATTTTTCTATGGATTTTCTATACCTATTTTATAACATCTGGAGTCATTACCATTAATAACAAAAAGAACAATTTGCCATTGGTTAAATTCATGTCATCTATTATCAATTTTTTTTATTTTATTATTGTTATTTTTTTTATTATTACAATCAAACCTGTCTTAATCAGCCTCCCAGGGAGTAAGAAAATGTGGCCTCATAAAACAGGTGGCTGCTTAATACATGTTAAATTGTCCTAAATTAGCTGATTTGGGAAAAAATAAAGGTGACCCTTTAACACAGGTGGCTGTTTAATACAGGTGGCTGCATGGGCAGGTTTGACTGTAATATTATTATTATTAAATTTTGATGAAGATTTATCAGATTTTTTTTATGCTTAGAAAAAACATGATTTTTGCAAGACAGAACTTTTGGCCAAGAGCAAAAAAGACGATGAAAAAACAGAAGACACCTTCAAAACATAGGAGAGCTGACATGTCTGATAACTGTAACTGACAAGTCAGGGTCAGACCTCGATGATACTTCACACATTATTTTATCTTTTAAGTTGAGTGTTTGAGTGCACCATTTGTACTGCACAATCGGATGATTGAATAAAGCAGTGTGATACATTATTCATGACACACATATGGCTCAACTTGTTTGCTTTTGGCTATAATATTTTACATTATATATAATCTCTAATTTATGCAACATAAATCTGTGTTTTCCTGCAAAAATACAATAAAAGAATCTGCAAAGTGAAAAAAAGCACTCCAAGTGTGACTATCTTCAACTAAATCCTATTTTAAGCTCCTCACTTTGCAAATGTTGGGAAAAAAATAAAAGGAGAATGGGTTTACAGAGGGAGTTTGATCTTGCAGCTAAAGCACCTCAAGTGAAAGCTTTGCTGATTGAACTAGATCATACACCTTTCTGATGATGATTACCATTTGAAGATGTTAACTGGTAGAGGATATATGTGAGGTGTGATGGATTAGTGGATCTGTGCCTTTCCGTGAACTCATTCCTGTTCATGCATCCACAACTTTATATCAAAGGCTTAGTACTAGTACGTGCTCTCCTGTTTTTTTTAGAAAGTGTTTGTAAGACATATTGCTACAAATAAAAAATATAGCCAATGTGGTAGCAACAGTTTATTCTGTAGAAGTCACAAATACCATGGAGTTGACACATAGCTGCCCATTAAAGGGGCAATCTCATAGTTGTACAAAGTGGCAGTCCTCCAAAACTTATTTGTATTGAAGTGTATTGCATTTAAGATAGTTTTCCCTTAATTACATGCACAGGATAAATTAATATCAATTAAAGTAATTTACTACCAGAAATATAATAATTTCAATGGGAAATACTTAAAGATATGTCTGACAGGAGTTGATGGCAGTTCTCCTAACAATATTTATGTTACAATATAGAGTATACCATCAACTCAATTCAACTAAATTATTATGGATTAAAGCAATCTACTAAAATGTGTGAAATAACAAATTACCTTGGTGGCTTTTTTCATCCGAGCATCAGTGCTCCATTGGTAGAACATAGGACTCTCAAGCTGATGACAGTGGTTCAAAACTCATGAGAGGCTGGCTCACACTTGACTATGTGTCAAAATAACCAAATGTTTGACATCCAATAGCTGATGATTAATAAATGAATGAGCTCTAGTGTCATTAAACAAAACAAACCAAGCCTTCATTCATCCTAGGGAAGAACCTTCGTAGAATGGTTACAAGCCATTGTTAATGAGTGTTCAATTTTCTTTTAAGATTGTGGAGTTAATTAGGTTAATGTGTTGTTTATCACTAAATATAAAAATAGCAAAGTATCACATATCTATCTGTGATGTCTCTTTAAACATGACTTCTGCTAGCAGCTGTAATCTCAGAAAATGAAATATTATTCTGGTGTATTTCATTTAAATGATTGATAGACTACTCTTTTAGAAATCAAGTCACAAATCACTTGGAATTTGGAATTGATCTCTGTCTCTTTCTTTAAGTCTTAATGATCCACTGGATAAAAAAAGAAATGTTCTTTTTCATGTCTTATTACGTGAACTGCAAAAACATGATCGTTATCAAATTCAAAGATAAATTCTACATTTTGCCAATAATTTATTTTATAAGTTGTTTTATTATAAAATAATGGCTTTTGGATCTGGGTAAGATAATGATTCTCTTTGTTCGAAGATAATAATAGAAACCAATACTTCTCTAACACCTGGGAGCGGGATGTAGCTCAAACGATATTTTCATAACTATCGGATCGATCCTTCTCCTATTTTCCATTCCAACCAGTGGTTCACAACTGGTTCATCAAAGGCCATGGTATAGGCTGTCCTGTCTGGGACATAACCAGCAAGGAGTCTTTTATATGCACCGTCCCAGACAGGACAAAACACACCATGGTCTTTCATGTACCAGTGGTGTACCACTGATTGGAACGGAAAATAGCCCAAACAGCAAATGGGTCTACTGAGAAGAATCGATCTTTCGACCGACCGGTTTTCAGGCAGACATGCTTCCGTTTGAGCTATATCCCACTCTATGTTATCTTATGATTCATGGTCTTCAGATGAAACCCACTACCACCACATCATTGTTAATATGGCATTTTATAAATTCAAATGTGAAGAAACCTTAGCCCAACCAGTATTGTGAAATTGAGCAGAACAAGGAGAGCATGTGTATAATGTATGCTTCTTGAATTCAATTCAGTTAAATTTAGCATCAGCTATTTAAAACATCACCATTTTGCTTTCTTCAGAAATAATTGTATAACTGGATATTTTCGTGGTTTGAAAACTATTAGTATTCTGTTGTTGTTTACCATAGTCTGCATGTCACTGCAATGTGACAGAAAATAAAATGTTTTAGTAAATTTTGAGTTTGTTTCTGCATTCACAATGAATATTTTTGATAGAATTTGTTGATATTTTCAGATAGTTTCAAGGTTTTATATTTTCAAGGTTTCCGACTTAGCCTAAAAATCCAAAAAATATTAGAAAATTACTGATTGTACAGAAACAGAAAAGAAAAAAAAGAATGTTTTGGAGGGGGGCTTTTCATTAATTTATTATTAATATATTTGGTTCATATGATCAGGTAAAATAAGTCATAAAATTATATTACAAGGCTTGTCAGTACTGAAAATTTGCTTATACCATAAATGAATTTTGTCAAAAATGCATTAGGTAATCCATTTCAGTTTATTTAACCAATTAAAAAAAATATGCTGCTATGTAAACATAAATCTTACTGTTTGTAAATTATCCTAGCTTTAGTGTGAACAAAAAATAAGTTACATAAAACTAGACTTGTGCAAGCAATGCCCAAATAAATTCTTGACACTTTTTTTAAAGATGTCAAGAAATAAAATATCATGTAAGCCTTAAATTGTTTCAAGTAGTATAGATCCAATAACAACCAGCCAAGCTTGTCTTTCTCTGCAGTATTACCATTATAGTAATCCTCCCATTTTGATTTGCAAGTCAAGTACCGGTACATTAATTTTAAAACTTTTTACTTGCAAATAGATCAACAGTTCTGTAACAGGGCTGTAACTAACATGTTTATGGAGGGGATGGGAGCAGTTATTTTATACTGAAAAATGATTGTTGGGTAAATGAAAGAGGGAAGCTGCCTAATTGCTGCCTTTTACTAATTACAGCAATAGGAAGTTTTAAATGTGTTTTGTTCTATGAATAAATTTATTATTTTTATTTTATGAGTTTATACAAGTTAGAACCATTCATCATAGGACCCACTATTTGTTGTTGTTGTAATTTGTTACAGAAATTGGACAATCTGACTGTCACTAAACAAATTTTACAATTCTGATAATACCATAGGATCCTCTCAAAATAGTCAATTTTGAGATTCATATGCATTTTCCCACAGACAGGATAGCACATACCACAACCTTTGATAAACCAGTTGTGCATCACTGGTCAATGTGAGTGGCTTAAACGTACCCATTGAGCCTTTGCAGAGCACTCACTCTGGGTTGGAGCCGGTATCAAGATTAAAAACATTATATCTCGACTGAGATTAGTTCCCAGTACCTACCAGCCGCGAGACTGGCAGCTTAACCATTGTGGCACCAAAACTGGTTTGGAGTTATAGAGATTACTTAAACAAAGTGCCAGCTGCGTGACGGACACCTTTTTATGACCTTACATTGTGACACTTATAATCATTTGAGGCTCATAAATAATTCATATTTGAAGTCTTCTTTTTTTGTCTGTCGTATAAAATGTAGCGTTTTTCTTAAAGAAATAGGAGCAGTTTCAACCTGTGTTAGTGTACTTAACAATGAAATACAGTTATATTGTTTGTTTGGTAGTTTTGTGCTCATTTGTGTCAGTGATACCCAATAACCAATAGTTCTTTTACAATAACAATATTTCTTTTTGTGTTATTGAATATTCATTAATTTATTCAAAATGTAGTCTGGTATCAATGTTTTATATATATATATATATATCATATATATGTTAATTCCTTCCTTCACTTATAACTGGAAGTTGTGTGACCAGTTTTATCCATCACATTTATGTGGTGCTAATTAATATGTAAACTCACTAGTTTGTGTCATACTCCATTCTTGTCTTCCTGAAACTGCATTTCACCCAAAACTATTTATTTTTGCAATATATCATGTCAGCATCCTTACTTATAAGAAATTAATTGGAATTGAGCTGTTTTTTCTTTTTACATCAGGTCTGAAAGTTTTCACGAATGAATAAAACTTTTTTTCAGTTCTGTATTCCCAGTTCATTTGGGAATATGTTTTTTTACAGAATTATTTGAAATGGTTCTCATACAATGTATCGTTAAAACTCCTTTGTTATTTGAATACAAATTCTTTTTTGTTATTCCATCATTGCCCTTTTGGAAAGCAGGCAGGAAAGTTAGGATTACTGTTGAGAAATCTGTAAGCTTGTTTCTAATTGAGTTATTGCATACTGAGTCCTTTGTGCTAATCAAAAATAGTAATGGTTTAGTGTCTTAGATCCAGGATGTAGAACATAGGTAGAGCCTAATGAGAGATGGGTTGTCAAAATGATCCCCTTAATGAACCCATTGTGTTATTTTTTATTACAGATAGTGGTCCAGAACTGCTGTAACAAAGACTCATATAAATGTATGCTGACCTGTCTTTTGTGAAGCATGTAAATAAAAATATTTTTTTCTGGTAATCAGAAAGAGTAACCTATATAGTTGCAAATACCATGAGATTGACACTAAATAGCTATTAACTAATGTGCTGGAGCATTGTGAAACAAACAGTTCTTTCCTCTATTGTGTTAGGTTTTTTAATCTATTTTTTTTAGGTTTTTTGTCTCCAAATTTATTCCAGATGCTATCAGATTTGTAGCATGTTCTTCAACTTTCACTCTTTAGTTCCCTATTAACACTGGGCCTAGCTAAACACTGTGCCACAGATGGCATAGTTTAGTTTTGTTAAACAACACCAGAAGAGCACATTAATTTATTAAACATCGGCTATTGGATGTCAAACATTTGGAAAGTTTAACACACAGTCAAGTGTGAACCAGCCTTCGACTAGGTTTGAACCACTAACTTCAACTTGAGAGTCTAAACCACTGAGGCTCACTGGTATGGTAGTACAAATTCACATTTTATAAACACCCTGGGCCCAGTTGTTCAAAGCAAGGTTAAGCTAACCATGGGTTAGTTGAATATTTCAAAACCAAATTATAAATCAT
>JAULBS010032794.1:0-24245 GCA_032355785.1 Symmetromphalus regularis
GAGAGAGAGAGAGAGAGAGAGAGAGAGAGAGAGAGAGAGAGAGAGAGAGAGAGAGAGAAAGAGAGAGAGAGAGAGAAGAGAGATAGAGAGAGAGGAGAGAAGAGAGAGAGAGGAGAGAAGAGAGAGAGAGTAGGGAGAGATAATGAAAGTGATATAGAGGGAGGCAGAGCAAGAGCAAGATATGGAGGGGTGAACATATATAGGCAGGCAGAGAATGAGAGACAGACACAGACAGGCGGATGGGCGGGTGGACAGACAGGCAGGCAGATGGGTGGGTGGAGGATGGACAGGCAGATGGATGGGCAGAGAGGTAGGTAGATAGAGACAAATAAGATAGAGATGGAAACAGAAATGGAGAAAGAGCTAACAGAGAAAAAGATGGAAGGAAAGGGAAAGATAAAGATTTGTGAAATCCTATTAGTAAGTAACTCTTATTCTACAAACTTTTCAAAAGAGCTGTTTCGGAAGTAAAAGAAAGCCTTTTCAAGAACGTCATTCACTCGAGACAGGGCTGCATAATATATTTCCAGCTCTGTAACAGAGGATCCTGGTGGGTATTCTCTAACCCAGTCAAATTCAGGTGTGTCCGGTACACTGTATGTTTCTGGGATCCATCCATAACGACTTCCAAGAATACCAATAAAGAATTGGCATTTAGACACTTCTTGTAGACACAGGTCAAGGGTTCTGGAAAAACAAAAAGACAAATCATTAAGAATTGAAAATGGGAAAGTAAATACCTGTCATTTATTGAAGAGCTGGAGATAGGAGATATGAACGTTTGTTAGATGAATCAACTACAGTGGATCCATTGGGATATTTCCCTTCAAAGAGTCTAAAAAGTTTGGTTGGGTAGGTAATGTCATGACAATGGTATACAAATAAATGTTTGACATCTTCAGGCTTTATTAAAGTCTAGATTTTAAGTTTTATAAGAACAAAGCTAGCTGACTGACCTGTTTTCTTTGGTCTCTTCTTCCGTTACTCCCCATCTAAGATCCACTTCAAAGACATTAATGAAGTGTTTCTGAGCCCTCGCTCTCAGTTCAGGAAATACAAATCTTGTCAAAAGATCTCGTTCACCATGCATGTCTCGGAATGTGGATGAGATGAAAACACGAGCAGTACGCCATCTATAAGAATATTCAAAACATGAATATTATTATTATGTATAGAATTTGTCACTTTTCATTAAACATTAGTCATAACATAATACTAATTAAAGAAAGGAAATTTTGTGAAATTGATAATGGTGGATCATGACTACTTATCGGTAAGAGAAGCCAGAGCCGGCCTTATGGGTAACTTAGTCTAGTCTTGCAAAGAAAAACTGCCTTCTAACAGAGACTGACATGTTCCCAATTTGGCCCTGCATAACCTAAGACTGGCCTTGACAGTAGTCACTCTAGTGTTGTGGAAGTGGGTTCCATCTATTCTACTAACACTAATCTCTGTCTGGGACAGACAACATAGGAAGCTGAGTTGTGTGTGCATGAACCTTAATTGGATATAAGCATTAAAATAAGTACAACCAATCTATTAATTATTTATTTCTTGATATGTAATAAACACAGAACTACATGCCTGTTGTTTTCAATATAATTTATTGTTCTTGTTCATTGTGCATCAAAATTATACCACTGGGTCTATATGCTGTTGTGGGACACATCCTTGTGCAACCCCTGAAATAGCCCATGGCAATCGGCAATACCATGGAGATTGCAGTCCAGTTTTTCATTCTCCATGGCACTTTGTTTACCACAGACTAATTTGGGGGGTTTTTCAAAAAAAAATTTCTTATGATTAAAAATAAAATATATTTTACACCAAAATTATCATGGAAAATGCAATGGACACTATTTCTCCACAGCATTTATTTTGCAGTGGACATTTTCTAAATTGCAGGTGTTGCTTGTGCACTATGAACTATTGCAATAAAAGACATATGGAAAACAATGGGTGTGCAGTTCTGTATTCTGTGTAATTATGAATGACCTGGGAGTCTGTACAGTGATTGGAAGTGGCTTGGCAGGCTGAACATTGAGCTGTGGTTTGGTGATCTGCTCCAGTGCTCCAGCTGGTAACGGTTTCAGACTGAACGCCTCGTCAATCTTCTCAACATGCATCAGCTGTCCACCGTCTCCTCTCTCAGCAATAAACCTGTAGAAATTAATCATTTTATTGCATCACTACTTTACTTCCATGCTAGCCATTTGGTTTGCAGTTTTATAACGATGGTCTTCGACCTCAGAGAGACACTTCAGATTATAAAATCCTTTTAAGTCATTATAAGTGTCTAGGGTCGAGGGGCCCATATTTGGAGCTTAACTGGATGTAGACTTACGTCCATACTAGTCATTTAGTTTACATTTTTATAACTATGGTTTTCCACTTCAGACCAACTCTTTAGATTTTTTAAGTCATCGTAAGAGTCCAGGGTGGAGGGGTTCATGTTTGAATATTAACTGGATGTAAACATGGCAAAACTGAAACTATGATCAGTTAGCTGTGGCATTATAAAAATGACTATTTTATTATAACAGAGATTATTTGATTTATCTTTAATAATTTTTCTTATAAAGATCATAGCCCAACTGCAAGCATCACTGGTTAATTGCATGTAAATGTGTCGTCAAGGTGACAAGGTATAAAAGTGTTTGGTTACAGTCTATGTTTACACAAAGGAGTTGGAGAATTGTAATAACAAGAGAAAATAACTGGAAAATGAGGTAGATTTTCTTTTATGATTCTGGTTCATAAAAGATATTTATTTAATACATAGATTATGGATGCATGCAAATTCATAAATATATACAGTGGGTTCCACTTAATTGGATAATGGATAATTGTATATTTCGGCTAATTGAATACTTTTTTAAACACCGAACCATTTCCCATATATTTCATTATAACATGCTTCATAATCGAATAATATATTGGAGAAAATTTTGCGTATTTGAATAGTTGAAAATGTCAAATAAAAATGTTTATGTAATAAAACTGACTGACTGACTGACTGACTGACTGACTTACATGTTTAACATAATGTATTCATGCACACCCCATAAGTATGGACTCAGTCATCAAAAGAAATAACCCCAAAAAATAAAATAAAATTCTGATAACGAAATTTGTAACTGCCCGCCATCTTTATTATATCATGTGATTGGGCCGGATCTGATTCTGCCAAAATCGTTGCACAGTCTATACTAGCCGATAATACTTTGAATGTATACCTACGTGTTTACACTAGAACAAAACGTGCATTCGTTATTTTGTTATTATCATTATCCCAATTAAATATCCCTAGGTTAATAGGGACATCGAATTACTTGAATAACAGTCAAATTATTTATTGGAAAAGTGTTTTCAGTTTAACTTATTTCCATCACTACTTATCCCTCCTTGGTATTTTCGGTTAGGATTCACGGCGTGTTCATGAGAGAAGGCACTTTGGAACAATTTAATTGGCTACCATCATCTTATATCATATTACAGTTAGGTGTTAAAAACAGTCTGGCATGCGACAATGAGTTCACTGATCCTGTTCGGAGTTTACGAAAATGATCGAAGGTTATCGAATGTTGTTTTCATGCCACAGAAACTGTTACGGAAAAGAACGATGTATACTCGAGAATAGACATTATCTTTTTATGGTTTAGTTTGGCTTCTTTATTGAATAAAAGAATAAATGTCACTAAACGTTTTTAACGTACCGTACAAATGTTTTGATCGTGTCACTCTAAATTCTAATTGTTTGTGATAATAGTAAATTATATTTTATTAATGAAATAATTAGTGGCAACATTATTCGCCTACAGAGAAACATTTTCCCTTTTATTTAGATATGTTTTTAAAAGTTGGTAAAAAAGGAAAGCACCACAGACCAGTCGATTATCGTAAATTTAGCCTTTTCGTTCAATTGAATAATCCGTGTAATTGAATAATATTCCATATGCATGGAGGCTATTCAATTAACCGAAACCCACTGTAGTTACATACCTGTTCAGTGTCTATTCGGGCGGGCTTTTATTCCTTAAATTTCACTTTGGGAATAAAACTCAGAATAAGAAATATGGAAAATGGTGTGGAATAATATAGAATATCAGTGTTTAGCAACATAGATGACATACCTGAGCAGGTAAAAGAAACAAAACATTTTGATGATAGTTAACTGTTTTTTAGACTTACCTCAGTATCTGGTCACTGTATCCAGAGATGTAGATATCATTGTCATGTTCTGGTTTGATGCTCTCAGTAAACCTATAAACAAAACATTCATTCAGGTGTGGAACAGTCACTTCATTTGTCAAAATGTAATATAGAAATATATTTTTGCTACTTGTGACAAAAATCTTCTCCTTTTTTATTATACAGTGCACAGAGTGCAACAATTGGCATCTGTGTAATCTAGATCTCTATATCAGGGCTCAAGCTAGGTCTGAATTATAGGCCTGGTCATGTGAGAGCTGTGTATAAACCAGCACTATTTCAAAGTCCCATCCAGTGATAATGCATTGTTATGTCTATTCCTGATTCCAAACAGAAAGAACTTTTTATGTAATAATTACCTCTGTCTGTACCTGCATACAATTTTCTCAGCAATAGACTGGCAATACCCCAATTAGATAAATAGGTCAATGCAAATTTCAAAAAAGACTAAGTGCTACTATAATATAGATATTGGACAAATGTGAGAACGTGTTACTTTGATGAGGTATATCTTTACCTACCATTTTCTGTAAAGTCATTAAAAACTTAAGGTATCTGTGATGTAACTCATATTTTATGGGATGGGATGGAGGGGGCCATGGTCCATATCACTTTTTAGGGGACAACTAATAACAAAATTGTTAAAGATTTTAAAAAGTTTTTATTAATAAACTATTTTCCAGTCTCTGTAACAAAAAAAGTGGCCGAAATCCAGAGGTTTCGGAGTATGAGGTGGTCTTTCACATATACTTCTTCTTTCTGTGTGATAGCTATTACGAATTGCTTCTAAATAAATTAATTTCTATCGTAATGTGTAGATACATAACACAATAACAGAAACAACATATAATATTTGGGTAGGCAGTATGGTGGGTGAGACAACAGGACCAAAAACAAGTCATGAGAGAAGGTGCAGGGCTAAAACAATCAATGGTTAAAGTTATCATATAAAAAAAAAAAATTATCAGTGACTGTTGCCCACCCGCTACCTACAATACCAGAATACGTATTGATGATCACTTACCCACAATTCCTGCCAGCGAAAGATACGCTGACATACAGCATGTTGGGATTGACAATTCTACGATAGATTTTGAGGAAGTCTGACATAACCTGACCTTTGACACTATCCGGTTCAACTCCTCTACTCAATATAATCAGATTGTCCACCTGCAACAAAAAAGGAATGTTTGTTTAACAATACCTCATAATACTGTTTAATCTGTTCATATGAAGTGTCAGATATGTACAGTAAATACAGTATGAGTCCAGTTGTCCAAAGCATGGTTCAGTTAATCACTGGTTAGCTAAATATTTCTCTATTAAGTATCTTTATAAAAAGCATGGGCATTGAAACCATAAATATGTTCCTTATTCATCGTTGAATTTTTCTCTAGCAAATTCTGATGTTCAGAATTGGGGGCAGCCCACCCAATATGAATTTCATTCCGACACTCCTGTAGAAAGTCAAGAAATAGTTTTGATTTGATTCCCTACAGATATCTTAAGTTATTTTCAAACCCACCGAGAGAGGGAATTCAGCAGGGGCATGTGCCCTGGTGTTCATGGATGCTCAAGGGCCCACAAACAAATGTAATCTATAATAGATATATTAGTCTCAAGTCACGCAGCCACAGGGCCTACCTCCACTCTCAATGACCCTGGTTGTTGTCAATTATGTTTCAACATATCTTTTCTGTTTCTGTTTGCAATAATTTTAATTTTGAAATATTCCTCAAACTGAATGGTTTCCAACCTTTTTTCACTTGTGGATCCCTTGGTACATTTTATAGAACCCCCACATCTTAACCTATCCCACTAATTTTCCATGGACCCCCAAAAGGTTACATGGACCACAGATTGGAAAACACTGCTCCAACATGGTTAGCACAGAAATGCTCTGAGCAACTGGACTTTCTATAATAGAAATCCACAGTTGCTATCTTCACTTAGCCTGGCCTTTGTGTATGTCTGTGCATGGGGTGGTAAATCCCTAACTACTCAATTTTATTTTTTTAAATATAATATATCCAGTTCCTTGATGGCAGTTATGTTATGTTATACATTATACATTATTGAACTCTTCCCAATGCAAATATGTATGCACACACTCCTACAGTTAGCCTAAACAAACATAAAATACATTAGTAATGTAATAATTTTGATAAAATTCAGTGTAGCAATATTTCACTGAGTTGCTAGAAGGAGGATAAGCATTGAATTCAACTAAAAATAGGAATTTTATGTCTACATTTGTTTGGTAATCCTAAAGAGACACAAATGCAGAATTAGAAATGACTGATGTGGAACCCAATGATGACCGATTCCAAACATTTTCTAAGAAGTAGATGGAGGGGGAGTGAAGAGCAAAATCACAGATGTGCACATTCATAGAATTATACCTTTCATTATTGGTAATTTTGGCAGATCCAGTTTTGTTAATTTGGGAGAATGTGAAGAATAGTTTTCAGTAATTGCATTTATTGCAGATTATTTTTGTTATATTTTCTACTAATTACCTGAACCCTATCTCTAAGCACATCAACCAGAACTTGATATGGTACACCTTGATTCAATTCGCCTGTGTTACTGCGCTGAAATGATAAAACACAATTATACACACTTTACCATGATGAAATAATTTAATTTTTAATTCAGAGGCTATGAGGTATCAAACATGTTGTGACATATGGTATGTGGAGGAATCCCACTATTAACATATAAAAGTCTATAATTGATGAAGAATGTTTTCTCAAAACTCATTAAGTCCATGTGACCGCAAACTCAATGTTTAACAATCTGAGATCATGCATAGCCCTCTTCAATTGTGAATTCCTTACCAATGAACATAATTAAAAAAACATCCTTTCAGAAAAAACTGTTTTAAATTATAGAAATTATTCTACTGTCAGTGAGTCAGATTAGCTAAAAAGCAACTTATTTTAACTAAATGCACAGCTAGAAGAAAATACTAACATCATGCATTGCTGTATTGAGCACTGTGTCCATGTTGTCCAGTATTGTTCCCTTGGTGATGTCAACACTGGCAAACTGTTTGTGGTCGTAAACAATGAGTTCGCATTCCTCACACGAATACTTGCACATCAATCCCAACAGAACACCAACCTCCTTCATCTGAAATATTCAAACCATTATATCAGTGTTCAGTGTATCATCACTAGACCTGGTGACTACAAACAAAATCATGTGGACACCATAAAGGTATGGAGGAACAGGTGGGCTGGTGGGGCTCTAGTCCCCCCCCTCCCCCACTTAATTCTGAATCAAGCATTAACTCACATCCACTTGACATTCAACTCCCTCAATGTCTCTGTTAGCCTCCCCCAATGTTCACTTTCTTCTGCCGTGCCAGCCATATACAACAGTTTAGTTTTCATATGTATTAAAAATTGTGCCAAATATCATTTCCAAATAGTGGCCATTTTGTTTTTAATTTGTGAAGTAAAAGTGTAAAATTTCAGTCCAGCATGTAATTTATTCAGATTTGGCACACTAAAATTAGAGTAAAACCCTTGTATGCCAGGCCATTAGCCCAATTTCCGTACAACATCACTTTTAGGTGTTAAAAATACAGTATTACCCATTCATGGTCTTTAAAAGAAACCTACTACTGCCACATAGACTCTGAACAATAGCAAGGGATCTTTTATAAGTGCTTTCACAGACAGGATAGCACATATTGCAACCTTTGTTACACCAGTTGTGGATAACTGGCTGGAACAAGAAATATTCCAATGAGTACTCTGAAGGGGGATCAATCCAACAAGCCATCACACCATAGGTGGATTCTGTATCTCGTTGTTACATCGCACTCCTGGTCTATATGTAGTAAATATAAATTTTGTTTATAAAATATTACCTATGATTTGGAATATATCCCTTGGTCTCTCCCAGATGCAGAGAATGATTTTGAACATAATAGGATTATTTTTTTAAAGGCCTATTTCCAATGATAATATAAAATTTCTGCAGTTATACAGTGATTGTCTAAACTAAATTTTGTCGGACTAAATCCATAAGGCTGCAAATTTTTATTTTACAGATTAGTATTTAGAGGTCAGATGTGTACCCTCCCAAGGGGCATTAGGTGAGAATCTCACTTTTGTTTTCATTTTTTTACTCCAGAAAATAGCATACATATCTCAGAGTTCAATTTGTGTAACACAAATTTGTTTATAAAAAGTAGTGCCCCCCCACCCACCCCCACCTAGGATATGTTATAATCTACAACAGAATCAGAATGGTTTCTATCTTCATAACTTTGAAACATACCTGTCTTGGCTTTCCCAATCCCTTTGCAGCTGTGCAGGGAATTTCAGTTTCTGGTCCAACATCACAAAATATTATTGTACGGCCTTTGATTGGCTGAACATTGTAGACTGTGGCAATTTTGACAGCAGTATCGAGAGCTTTTCGGTATCTTTGTATCAGGTTTTTATCATATGGAACTTCTCTGAAATAAAGAATACATAATGTCATATTACATGGCATCACAAAACATGTTTTTAACAAAATAAAAAATAATTTGTCTTAAAAGTGGCTTTATAATAGCAATTTTGCTGTATATGAATGATCCACTTCAGAAACTACAGACATCCATTTTATTATTAATTTACTGTTTAACCAAATGGTAGAAAAATACACAGTTAAACATGCAAGGAAGGAAAAAAAGGAAAAACTACTATTTGTTAACATGGCATCCCAACATACTGTTTAGTCAGCAGATGTTTGGTGGCAAACATATAATATATGTGACACATGAATCCTGTTTGCTAGGCTTCTTTTTCTATTAACCACAGTGGGTCTTTTATATGCACTTCCTTTCCCAAACTCAGAACAGAACATACTACACCCATTATATATCAGAGTGGAGCAGTGATAAAACTTCGTGATAACCCACAGCATAATTTTTTAATATTTATATCCCTAATCAATCCCTAATGATTCTCCAGTTTCCTCATATAAATATCAACTCCTGGAGGAAAACAATCACTGAAATTGCCTGTGGCAATCAACAATGCCGTGGAGACTGCTGTGGAGATTTTCATTCTCTGCGGCATTTTTTGGCCAAAGATTATATTTTTTTTAATTATTATTATTAAAATGTGCCCCATCTCATTTTCAATATCAATATCTTAAAATTTAAACTTCCTTCTGGCAATATTTAAAAAATTCTTGGATCTGGCCTACCCATAATTGAAAGAAGACAACATACTCGATATTTTCCTTTTTAGCCGCCTCCTTTTTTTGTTTCTTAAGGATCCACCAAGACGTTTCCCCACCACTGCTGCCTCCTCGCTTGCCTCGTCCACGTCTTCCACCCCTGCCTCTCACTGCTTCTCCTCGACCTAAACCACTACCAGTTGATGAAGTTGCTTTCTCGGCTGCACTGATTATATCATTCTCTGAAAAAGACAATCATTAATTCCCTTACCTGCAGGATTAACCTCCTCACCAAACAGTTTGAGTGATCCCTATCATGTATAATATACCCATAATGTCTTCTTGTTCATTTTGTTCACAGGTCGAGGCCAGCAGTCACGATGAAGAACGTATCATTTGCCTGACGACACCCAAGCACATTGTTTATTCAGTGGTTATTAGGTGCCAAACATATAGTGTTTGTGACTCAAAGCTGGGGGGGGGCTAGGGCGACCCACTTTTAACACCGGTTTTAAATATGGTTAAAAATGTCTCGGGTAATAAGCCGAAAGGAAGTTAATATTTACAAATGTTCCTTGTGAGTCATCACGTTTGTGGCACCCACATTTTTGCATAACACATTTTATACACCCATAAAAATGAGCTCACCCCAACACTGTTGAAAATGCGTCCTATGTTACTGGTCTTCAGAGGAAACCTGCTGCCACCATATATGCTACTCTTTCCAATTAAAAGGTAAACATTTTATATAAATATTTGAGAAAATATTTTTAATATTGTTTTATATAATTACTTCTTTTTTTTCTAGCCCTTTTTTTGGCACATTTCATTTGAACACACTAGTGTTTTTATAACATGTGGTATAGAAAACTTACGATTTTTTTCATAGTCTTTTTCTAGCTGTGTCAACACTTCATATGCTGAGAAAAATCGAAAAGGGAACTGTTTACTGTTGATAACTTGTCTCTGTAAAGATATAAAGACCCTTCATGAACAGATAATAAAGAAATTTGAAAATATAGTTTGTTACAAATTGTGAGTATTAATAAAATAACAAAACATGGAAACTAAATGTCTTGTGTGCTAAAACTAGATAAGGGCAGGATTTTAGGGCATATTCATTACATGAAAACCCAAGAATCTACACGTCTGATTTTCTGAATGTTTACCATATTAACCAGGTATGGTACTGACAAAAAATCCTTTTCACAGAACAATGTTGCCCCTCATGATAAGAAATAGAATAGCTTTTACACGATCATGTACCATGCATTAGACAACAATGACTGCGCATGTGCGGATGCTTCCATGCTTACTCTTCATCTCTCTCTCCCTTAGTCTTTGCTGCATTCAAGACAAAATTGCTAACTAGACTAGGTTTTGCACTTCATATTAAACCCCCAAAAAGTAAAGTTTGTTTTATTTAACGATGCCTATAGAACACACTGATTTTTATCTTATTGGATATTAGGCTATTGGATGTCAATCATATGGTCATTCTGACACATGTATTTAGAGGAAACATGCTGCTGCCACATGGGCTACTCTTACTGATAAGCAGCAAGGGATTTTTACATGCACCATCCCACAGACAGGACAGCCGATACATGGCCTTGGAGGAACCAGTTGTGGACCACTGGAACGGAAAATAGCCCAAACTGCAGATGGGTCCACTAAGAAGGATCGATCCGACGACAGACCGATTCACAGGCGGACACACTACCATTTGAGAAACATTCCGCTCTCATGTTAAACCCAATGAGAAGATTTGAAATCAATGAAATTGCTACTTAGCCACAGCATATGCTTGGCTGTCCTGAATGCAAGGCTGATGCACTGACACTTTTTTCGCCTGTTTTTATTTTGGGTAAAGATTCCTGCACTTCTCGCACTACACCCTTAAAAATGAGGCCTCCCTCCCTTTGAAAATCTGTCCTATGGTACTGCAAAGAAATGTACCTCATTAGTAAGACGAGAAATGATGCTGTTGTGATGTTTGTTTGATATCCCTGCCTTGATCAAGTTGCGAAGATTTCGTAACATGGCCATGAATGGCAGCTTCTTGTGGTCTGAAAGAAAATCAAAACATTAACATGGCTATCACTGGCTTAGCTAGGTCAACATTTAATGGTTCTTAAAGAATGCCACAAAATGTTGTTTTAACTATATAACTTTATATATGGACAGAAATATAAGTTCTTAGCTTGTAAAACACACAATGGTTATATTTAAAGATAGCTAGATTAATTAAAACATTTTATGTTTAATACTTATTTTTTTTTTTTTAAACTGATTTCATTTTACCAGTTTTTACTGATACTCACATGTATATGCCTAGTTATGTACCTAACTATATAATTAGCAGATAGTATAATTTGTAGATTTTTAAAAAACATCTGTGTTTAAAAAAAACTTATTACATGATAGTATCTTTACAGAATATAACTGCATTAAAACAATGTATTAAAAATGATAATTCATTGCATAAACAATGTATAACAAATGATAATACATTAAGATTATTATTATATATGATAATTCTGTTAATAAAAGGAGTATTAAATTAAGCTATGACAAACATTAGTTAATTTTTAAACTTTCAAAGTGTGAGCCAATCTCCAGTGGGAAGATACTGACAAAATATTGTTGACAAAAGATAAAAAAAATATATATATATAACCAATATTATGATATCAAGACAACATAAACATATTTGATATTAAAACATGAGTAATGTAACAACAAAACATTTATTTTTAAAAACTGTATTTCCATTGTAAATAGGTTTGGACACATGACGACCTGCAAAATTTGATAGGGTTGGCAGCATTTGAATGTCTGTATAGGTTTAAACATTGATTAGTTATGGAATTATTACATAAATGAACAACACAAATGTATGCAATATCTGCCGTCCATTCTGAGAAGACACACCTTTGCTAGTAAGCAGTTCAAAGGTTATACATGACCTAGGTAGGGTATCAGACTAACGGTCATCCCTTGCCCCAGGTTAGAAGAAATGAGTGCGGATGAGTAAAATTTAAATGATGCTCGTCCCTTGGACCAGTAGGTATTTTTTCACCAGGACAAGGTGTGACCATTAGTTTCTATCCTGGGTGGTTATGTAATAAGAATTATTCAGAGCCAACCCACCAATGAGATCTTGCCACACAGAAGCCTTGTTTCCCTTCATTGACACCTGAGTCTCCCATGTTTCTGGCACCGGAAGTTTCATCCTTTTACCAGCTCGTTCCTCTTCCCACGTATCAGGCAGACGACTCCGATAAAATTCTTCAAGAGTGTTGGGATATCTAAAAAGAAAATATCATGGAAGAATAACATATGCACTAGAATGGATGATTTTTTAAATCTGTATAAAGTGGAAGAATATAATGTATTGTTTTGATTACTATTACTAAATTATATTATTAAAACATGCCCACAACTATTTTGGTTCAGCATGCATCTATACCCCATCCCCAAACCCTAAGGAGATGGCACCTGGCCAGAGGAGGTAAATGGCTCACAATATTTGCAGGAACAGATACAAGATGTCATGAAGGGGGTGTTACATTAAATTTAGCCTACATTATTTAAGCACCGAGTATACATAAAAGACATACTTTTATATAAGTCTATATAAAATAGGGGTAGAAAAAGAATGTGTTGTGTGTATATACCCCCACCCATCATTCTGAATACACAACTGGCTTTTCAAAATGTTTTCAACAGGTGTGGTGTCAAACAAAACCCATAAAGATTAGTTGCTAATAAAAAGTGGGGGAAAACTGAATGACAATGTCAATCATAATTTTCTCTTATTCACATGAATAATTCGTTGCTTGAGAACCAAAAGAGTGTAAGTCTGGATTTGCCCCTGAGTGAGTTGCATCTGTTGCACAAAGGGTGTAAGTAGATTTCTTAAACTATCCCACATTTATCTTGAAATCAAAAGATATTCCACATAAAACTTGTGTCTAGGTGAGAAACAGTTTTTGTCCCTTTTCTCCATTACCTGCTACCCCATCTTACACCCTGTTTGTTTTGAAGCAGCGAATTACTGTAGAAAAAATTGTTCAACATTGTTGGCTTAAATTAACATAAAATTTAATTAATGTGTAACTAACTTTTTGCCAATAAGACACATGACATGTTCAACTGGTTCTGTGATGTGAAGTTTTCTAATGAGTTGTTTCAGTGTGAACGTTTTCTGTTCCAGTTCCTCCTCGGTGTCACTGACTTCATCATAATTAATCCCACTGTCCTGAAAAACAAATAAACAGCTTAACATTCACGACCAAATAGCCAGCAGACACTACACTAGTTTTCATGCTACATGTTAAACCCATTTAGACTTTGGAACCAGTGAAACTGCAATGTGGTACACATGAAGGCTAGCCTGTCCTGAATGGAAGTGGGACCAGCACAGCAAGGGGAGCGGGGGAGGGGGGGGCAATTATCTGTGGCTCCCTTTTTTGCGACAATAGGCACCATAAAATATATAAACATATCACTGAATTATGGCACCCCAATTCAGTCCTGCCCACTCAATATTTAAACGACAGCACCAGACCTTGTAGTAGTACTGTGAGATAGCCTAAAAACAAATTCAATAAAATTTAATAAAGAAAGAAAAATAAAAACAATCACTACAATATACAACAATCACAATGTACATTGCTGGGAATACATATAGGTCTATAAAACAAAGTTATAATTTAAACAAATTAATTTCGTCACAAGTTGTGAGTTTTACTATGTAATATACAGCTCTAATATTAATTATTTAAACCTGGCATTTCAGTTTCTTCTCTTCATCTTCATCACTGTCCGTGCCACTACTGTCATCTCGTTCATCCAGCGTGCGCTTTCTTCCTTCTTTCTTTACCTCATCCTCTCCTTTCTTCTTATCCTTAGCTCCTTTAATTTTTTTCTTTTTGGAACTTTCTTTGTTGTACTTGGCTTAAAACCAAACCAGAAGTAACTTAGCATGTTTAACTCAAGTATAAATAATAAAGAATTTATTTCTCAATGAAGAACAAATGATAATTATTGAATTAATGATATATAATTATAAAATATAAATCATTAAAGGCACTATAAATAATTTTTAAAAGAAGACCTGCCAATATATGACTGTATAATGTAATTAGTACTAATATTCTGACCAAGCTAGTCAAGCACTGCTTACCATATCCATTTAACCAACTGATTGTTTTTGGTTGTATGTACTTTCATGTATATATCCAATTAAGGTTCAACCATGTTGTCCGGGGAACACATTTCAGCTTCCTATACGGTCTGTCCAGGACAGAAGTTTATGTTAGCAGGAGACGTCAAACCCACTGCCTCAACATCAATGTGGCTACTTTTACCAAGAAGCAACAAGGGATCTTTTTCATGCACTATCCCACAGACAGGACACCACAAACCATGGCTTTGATAAACCAGTTATGGACCTCTGGTCAGTTTAGGTGGCATACACCTACACATTGAACCTTGCATTTTAACCAGTTTTCAGCTTGCAAGTCTGATGTCCTACTATTGGACCAAATATTAAATAAGCTTTGAGCATCCAAACTTTTATATGAATAATGAATCATCACTCACCAAGCTGATATTTATCAAAATCGGGGAATTTTGCAATCATAGCTCGCCTTAAAGACGAAGGAAGAGATCCGAATTTGAGATTTTCATCATGAAAAGCCTGGGAAAAAAAATTACATTAATAATCTATTAAAATCTAATACATCAAAATATATTCTACTCAGTGTCTCAAAATTTTCTTTTTAATAAATAAGTAATAAATTAACACATTCTAATATTTAAGAAATAGAAATTTATTCTAAATATGATTTATTTTTAAATGTATACTCAACCAAAAAAGAAACGTGCATGTAATCAATAGTCAATTATTTCATAAACCAGATGACATCCACAGTAGAAATTCTGGAATTAAATAATCACACCATTTAGGAGGTGTGTGTGTGTGTGTGTGTGTGTGTGTGTGTGTGTGTGTGTGTGTGTGTGTGTGTGTGTGTGTGTGTGTGTGTGTGCGCGCGCGTGTGTGTGTGTGTGTGTATACAAATAATTTTTAAAATATAACAAATTGTAATAATATGATATAACGTACTAAATTTATTCCATTTTTCCTTTGAATGAAATAACTGACTGTTGAGTTATAAAATTATGTCTTTTCAGATTCAGAACTAGCTGTCCCATTTGCTAATTAATTTTGACACATTTCAGGGGAGAATGGGGTGAGTACAAAGATATTTTTTTAAATTGTAAATAATGCAGGTTATCCAAAGTTAGTTATGACCAAATTATAATTGAAAAAATAACAATTGGTAGCCAAAGGTTGTATATGTGGATCCACATATGAACTTAGTAAAACTTTTCATAATCTGGTGAAAATGAAGAAGTTTGTCACACATTTGCATTCAACATCTTTTAAGTTTTATACCTGGTATATTTCTGCAACTTCGATCCAGTCAGAGGGAAGATTGATGGAAGCTGAGAAATATTTCTTCAAATAAGGTCGACATTGTACAATGTTGGCTGCCATTGCTAAGATGAAGTTTGCAGTGGTCCGAATGTTCAGTTGCTTCCGTGTGTACAATGCAACCTAAATATTCCAAACAACAAATATCAGATATCTTCACAAACATTCAAATAACATGTAATTCATATTACAACGTAAATTAATCAAATTACAATTGAGAATTTTCAACGGCAATCTGAATCTAATTCACATAATATTCCCATAAATAAAAATCACCAAAATCCAATTAATTTCTGTATCATTTTTTATATTTTTTTCTTTCAGCTGATATTAGAAAATATAATTTTTGTACCCTGGTAATGATATTTTATTATTTATTAGCATCAAATTCTTAATTAAATCAGTTTGCTTATTGTAAAAAATTCATAATGAAGAAAATTGGATTCTTGTTGATTCCCCCGACAAAGTTATAAATGGATTGATGACTTTAAATGAATACTTGTATTTCACAGCTCTAAATTAATGTGGGATCATCTTTAAATTAGTTTTTTCTTCAGGGTATCTCAGGCATTACAGTCCTACAGTCATATTAAATAATTGGATGAAAAGACCATTTGTTTTAACGATTCAAGGACAATATCCCCCAGGACTAAATCCCCCAGATTATGAAATATAAGTGTAAATACATGAAATATACATAATTATTGTTTTAATTTATAAAAATATATGCTTTTGATTAGTTTTGATAAATTCATTTTCACCACAAGTACTCAACAAAACAATTTAGAGTTAATGAAACATTTGCTAAGTTAAAGTGAAAAGTCCCATACCACAATTCGTGACTTGTCTAGCTACTTTAAGAATTTCAAGCGTTGCAAATGGAAAATACAAGGTGATTAATGCAATACAAACCTTCAAGATAAACTCTGAATCATATGGTATGACACTTTCTGACAACGATACTAGACCGATCCGTGCTGAATCTCTAGAATTCTTAAAGTTTGGCTGACAGATGAGTGATGCACTCACAGCATTAATAAAGGCAAGCTGTAATTAGAAAAATAAAAACTATATGAATTAACACATTTACATTTAACTGGTTTTCAAGTAATGGGTGCTATGTTATATATGGACTTGAGTCATGGGTATTAATAAAGGCAAGCTGTAATTAGAAAAATAAAAACTATGAATTAACACTACATTTATATTTAACTGGTTTTCAAGTAATGGGTGCTATGTTAAATATGGACTTGAGTCATGGGGGTCACAGTATTATTTGGTCACCAGTAATTTACTCAACATTAATTATTGTGAAATCAGGGCTGAGAAAAACAGAGGTGTACATTTCATGGAAAACCAACAAGAATGCAGTTTCTTTCATATGTGATGTTTTTATGATAACACTGCAAAAACTAGAATTTTTTGTGAGGGCGAGTGAAGCGACCAATCCGGGTGCAAGTTTGGGAGGGGGTGGTGCCCCCTCTCAAGGTAGGAGCTTTTTCTGAAATATGGTGCATTCTGGTGAACTTTGAGGGTCCGTTTCCTCCAACAAATTTCACTTAAAATTAGTTTTTGCCAGTCTTATCAATTTATTTTATAACATCCATATCCCTGTCGCCGAATTCTCTAAAAAATAATTTTACTACCTATGGTCACATTGTGGACGACAGCCATGTTGGATTTCCATGTGACTTTTCTCGACCAATAAGAGCCCAGAGATCCTGTGTTTCACAATTTTCCATAGAACGTCGGAAATGGCCGAAATGATCCGCAAGAAACTAAAGTGTGATCATTCACAAAATACCAAGTGCCAATCACTCACTTGTTTTTCACGGAAGTTGTTTCAAAACTATTGTTTATTTTCTGGAAAACATTTCTGCCTCAGATCAGGTGCTTTTTCATTGCTTAGAAGAGAAATCGCCCCAAAAAAAGGACCTTATTGCCCCTCAAAATTATCTCATCAGATTTAGACGATTCACAAGATCGATCCTGGGGAGATAATATTCACGGAATTCCGCAGATCAACAGACAATTCTCACCCGATATATAAATTATATATAATTGGTTTACAGCAGCATTTGAACTGCCATTCCAATAATATGAAAGCATGGCAATTAGATGTTATCGTAAATATGTCTGAATTTCAGGGGTGGTGAATCCAAATATCTAAAACTCAAAAAACGTTATATTATTTTGTTATATTACTTACCTTCATTCCATTGATATCATGTAAAGGTCGCATCAAATGTGTGCTAACAGTGATGTCCTTATCTGGAGGCAAGAATGGTTGAACCTCCAAGGTGGTCTCCTGCTGCAAGCCATGCTGAAGATGGTACGTCGGCCGTTCAATTTTAAATGCTTCCAGAGACTGTTTTACTTTAACTTGTTTCTCTTTCTTAGGATGCACAACTTTCTTTTTTACTAATTTTTTCACCTTTTTGCTTGATTCCAAAGGTTCTCTTGAATAAGTTTTTATCACTTTGCCATCAGATATCTTGCTTGTCTCAGACTTCTCTAGCTTCTGGTCAGATTTAGTAACAAGGCTTCCTTTAAGAAAACTAGACATGTACCCATGATATTTAGATTCGGTGGAGAGGGACGATGAGAAAAGTGTAGTTTTCAGTGATGACCCTGAAGACAGCAAGGAAGATGTTAAAGGAACCTTGGATTTCAAACCTGAGCTCAGCAAGCTTCCAGAAGAAAAGCAGAGGGTTGTTCCTAATCTCTGTGAAACATGACTCACTTCAGTGTGAATTGAGCCTTTGGTTTTTTTAACATCAAGACTTGACTGAAGATTACCTTTCCTTTTTCTTTCTTGGTCTTTCTTATCCTTGCTGCCTAGAATTCCTAAGCTTAAGCATCCTGTGTTTAAACCTGCAATTATATGACATTACAATTCATTAAGTTGTTAAGAAAAGGTGGTTAGTAATGTCTAGATGACCAATTGTCAAGCACCCCCAAGGTTAATAAAGTCTAGTTTACCCTGTATTCTTTTAATTAACATACCAGAATAATTTTATATGATTTCAAAAAAACATTCTTTTAAATATACAATTGCATTTGAATTGTTTTTGAACAAACCTTGTTTTTCTCCCTTTCCATGCATTCAGCAAATAAGGGATTGTAACATAAAAATAAATAGTAAAAAAAACACTGAAATAAAGTCTTGTTAAAATTACAGAACCTATTTTTAGTTCACACAAAAATTAGAACATTTAAAAACAGTCATTTTTGTGTTAACAAAACATCACATTTTGTAAATGGGTTATATATAAAATGATAGGGTTACTCAAAACATATTTGGTATAATCCATTTATGATGTATTCAAATTTTCTATTCTGACATGCCATGAAATTTGTTGTTTTAATGGCAATTACTGTACTCAATGGATTTTGAAGGACACACAAAAGAACTGTAAATCTTTGTAATGGCAAATCACTTATGTCTTTGTGACATTTTTATAAAAATGTTTTAATAAAGAAAACTGTTCTTTTCACCCGTAAGACCTCCAGTGCTTAATGTCCATTTAGCTAGCAGCGGGTTTGTTGTGGATAGCTTCACCTTATCCGTCGACATCTTGAAAAGTTACGTTTGCTGTTGTCGGTGGAAGTTGAAACTGTAATAATTTTTAAGATGCATTCATTAAAATACTATTAAAAATATAAATTTAAGAAATGAAGTAAATATTTTGGGTCATTAAAATAATTAAACAAAAGAATGTTGAAAAGTAATGTTTTCTACACTAGGCTCACTAAAATCTATCTTTGCTAAATTATGTGATGGATTCATGTTACAGGCTATAGGATTTCATGGTAACAATCATTACTGATAGTTTGTTGGTACTGTGTTGTCGAAATCATGGAACCGATTCATATCACTGGATTATTGAAAAACAGTTTCCAATGGGTTTCCATGATCCAAAAACACAGAACTGAAAGTGTTTCTCATGAAATTTGAAATCCTTCGGCCTGTGTTATCAAGCAATTTATTAATAACAGCCCTAGTTGTATACTAGTAACATCAACAAATGTGTTTAGGTCTAACAGAATATGTTTGTTTTGTTCTGAATTCATGTTACCTACATGTTGATTTGGTGGGAAAGAAGTAAAGAACAACTTTCTATTTTCTCTATGTAAATGTCATTTACTGAAAAAGGGGTAAATTTTCTAAATTTAATAAATGGTGAGAAATGTTAATAAATGCAGCCAACATTTAATAAACAGTTAAGATGTGTAATAAATATATAATTTAAAGATATTTAATAAATATTGTATATATAATGTTTTTAAAATATTTTAAATATATTTTAAACATTTAATAATGTTAAAAACAAATGTTTTGTTTATTGCATAATTTGCATATAAGTTAGATATCAAGAAAAAGAGGTAAAAAGAGCTTAAACTTTTTTTTAAACCCTGAATTGGATAATTATGTTGTGAATGAAAAATATTAAATACATTTTACAAATACTTTTTTTAAATTAAATTAAATATCCAATAAAAGAAAATATGACATGTAATTTACAGAAAAAAAAGAAGAAAAACCATCTCTGAGTACGGTAGCCTACCTAAAGTGTTGTTGGATTGCACAACAACTGAACAACACAATGTTACGAATGTAACGATGTTAGATTCAATGTAGTAAAATGCAGTCGTAGGCCTAAATCATAGGCTTAAATTTCCAACCTACATACACTAAAAACAAACAACCAGCATGTCTCACGAATGTAACAAATGTTAATATACAGTTTACATGTTACTCTATAAACTGACAATCAAGTTTTTATAAACCACAGTCGGCGTTATTCCGTTGTTTCAACATGTTGCACCATGTCTGCTGTCAGGTTAACCGTACTGTACTTCCTAGTAGACCGATTCTCAAACATCATAACATGCGTCGTATGCTTTAAAATATCAGTCTATCAACTTGATTTTGGAGAACTTGCCAGCCCGGGTAAATTCAAACCCTACGTTTCGATAACCTTTTCTATTAAACAGGTATTTCAGAAAAGGCCAATGGTTTTGTATCACAATGAAATCTTGCTATATGTCACATAGGCTATTATTTCCAGTTAGCAGCAAGGGCTCTTTTATATGCGCTTTCCCACAGACAGAAAAGCAAATACCATCCTTCGGCTTTGATAAACCAGTAACTGTTGTGTACCACTGGTCGCTCTGATTACAGAGAAAAACACAGTTTAATAGAACTTGTGCAACAGTGTCATACGTTATGTAAAATTGAATGAATTTTGAAATTTATTGCTATTAAGATAATGTAGCACGGGTGGACAGTAAAACGGAAGCGTTTCTGCCTGTGAACCGGTCGGTCGTCGGATCGATCCTTCTCAGTGGGCCCATTTGAAGTCAGGGCTATTTTCAGTTCCATCCAGTGATTCACAAAAGGTTCATCGAAGGCCGTAGTATGTGCTGCCCTGTTTGTGGGACGATGCATATAAAATACCTCTTGCTGCTTATCGGAAAGAGTAGCCTATGTGGCGGCAGCGGGATTCCTCTGAATACATATAACAGAATGACCATATGATTGACATCCAATAGCCGATGATAAGATAAAAATCAATCTGCTCTAGAGGCGTTGTTAAATAAAACAAACTTCCTTCCTTCGAATGGACAGTAAATAATATTACAGCTACTATTAGTAGTAGTCATAAGCGTACGAGACGGGGTGGGGCAGGGGAGCAATTTCCCCACCCTCTACCCCAAAGCGGGAGCATTTCTTATTCGGATGGCATTTTTATTTAAAACCCTATATTTTGGCAAGTCTAACTGCACCCACCACCCCTGTACGCCTATGCCAGTCAGGCGCGGATGCAGTATTTCTGAAAGGGGGAGTCCAAATATGAGGGGTGAACAGGACTGGGGAGGGGGGAATAGTTAATTTTCACGTCCTTCCATTCGGAAAATATATATTAAAAAATAAAATAAAAATACAAGAAAAGGGGTAAGCTAGGGTGTTCGGAAAGATGCCAGGAAATCATGTATTAAATTGTAAGCATCAAACTTTTTCAGATATAAGCATCTCGCATCTGACGCTATGATATTTCGTGTCTTTATTCATTACTGTTATATATAAATTTATGCAAGAAGTAGAAAATTTCGTTTCGATTCATCTAAATAAAATTAATTTTCATGTTATAATACCCTTTAGTGGTGTAGGAAGGTGCCGAAAAGTATGTGTGTGCCCCCCCCCCCCCCCCCCCACACACACACGGAAAGAGTAGCCTATGTGGAGGGGGGCACACAGATATATTAATATTTACATTGGAAAATGAATAAATATACACGAAATATCTTCTTTTTTTTAAAGTCGGGACACATGCCTCCTTGCCTCCCACCCTCCCGCTTTCTTTGCCAGTGCCTTTTAAAATAATTGTTAAAATCACCGCTAAGAAAAACATTATTTTGTTTTTCAGGTGCCAAGAAATAGCGTTTTAATAGTAAACCGAATTTTAAAATTTCCGTGGAGTGTTTACACCTGGGACTTCACTAGTTTGATTTCAGTAACCGTATTATTGTTTTAAAAACGCAATTAATTTTTCTGTTGAAATAAATATGCTGTGCATACAAGAATGGTAAATTGTTGTTATTAATGTTGATAATGCCTTTGTCAAATGTTCCTGTGCCCTTTTGTCATGAATCTCTTTCACCATAAAGGATTGATCCGCTCCAGTTGTAGGCTGCCTGAATTTAATATAGGCCTACCTGAAACTTGTTTTTGGTTAAGTATTTTATTGTTCAATAGGCTATACCAGGAAAAATAATGTCCTGAAATTGGGATTTTTTTTTTTCACGAAATTTTTATATATAAGGAATTGAAGATAAGAATTTTGAAAGATGGGATTAAAAGTATATTCAGATATAAACTGGCGGATCTCAACGATTTAAGAAACATAAAAAAAAAATATGTATTATTATTTTTTTTTTTTAACATTAAAGAATCCGAGGATTCGGCATCATAATTATTCCACCCAAATGGATTTTCTGGATCCGCCACTGTAAACATATATATAATGATAATAAAATAAAAGGGTGACCAAAGGAGGTTTCTGGGTCTGCTCTTAGGGTAGTGTAAAGTCTAAAGACCAAGTATGATTTTGAAAATGTTATGTATCCTTGAATCCTCTGGATCCGCCACTGTATTATTATTATCATGTACAGATAATATGGACGCAAAATCAACGTAACACATACATACGATATTTAACAAATATTTGTTTTAATGATTATTACGAGAAATAATCACGACATTTAAATATTCATGAGCTGTTGAAAAAACTAGGCCAAGCCAAAGTGTTTATACACCGGAGCGCCCTCTCACAATGGCGGCAGAAAGGTAAGGGTTTAGGCCAGAACAAAGTGATTTTTGCGTAGATATGGAGCTTGTACTACACGTTATAAGGCATTACGATCGATAATGCTGCATATATATTTGAAGGGTCACCTTCATTTTGTTTATATCAACAATGTCATACATATCAGCCGCTATGAAAAGCCACGATCTTGTTTGTCGTGGCCTTGAAAGTGTAAGGTTCCGGGAAATCACATTTCTGATTTTATATATTAAAAAAATATATGACTGAAAGTCGTATTAAATTAATATTTAACACGTTTCAATGCATTCTTCACAATTACTGATTTAATGTGATTTTTAAAAATTAATTTCGTCTGGTTATTGTTGTTAATTAATGACAGAAGTGTAACGATTGATGGGCCAAGTCTGCAAGACGGAACCCAGCGAGCTTCCACAAAGCTATACGAAGAGAAGATAACTCGTGTCCAACAACTAGGCTACCTGGTATCAAAAAAATTAATCGAGCAGTAGGCCTATGTTAAATTATTTTCGTTGGCTGCACATTGAGTCGGATTATTCACTTTAAATGGCTCAATATGCTATTGCATATATATACTCTTATGTGGTCACAAACTAGCAATGTCAATGGCCGTAGCCAGGAAATTTTTATGGGGTGGGTGGGGTGTAGTCACTTATTGTAAATAGGGGTGGGCAACCACACTGTCTTTTAATTCCAAGACATCTGACAGGCAAATATAAAAGGAAATGGGGGGGAGCCACGCCAATTCAAACTAAACATGATCTAAATTATCAGGCCCGTAGGAGTAGGGGAGCATAACCCCCTCCCAACGTTTTTCGTCAGTTTTTATTTCTGGTCTTCGTACCTGCGGCACTCGCACAACACATTTTATACATCCATAAAAATGAGCCCCACATAGACACTGAGATCAAATTTCAAGGATTTTTAATCTCAGTATCGGCTCCAACCCAGAGTGAGTGCTCCGCAAGGCTCGGTGGGTAGGTGTATACCACTTA
>JAULBS010032795.1:0-10240 GCA_032355785.1 Symmetromphalus regularis
TAATTACAAATTTATTCTAAATAAATCAATAAAACATTTGTTGCTGATAATTTTATAAACTGTAGAAACAAAAAGTCAGATTTAAAATTGTTAATTCACATAAAAAGTACATTATTTTGTATTTGAATAACTTTGTGAAACAATGAATCTTTAAAAAAACCTTATAAAAGATGTATATTTTTGGCAATGGTCTGTAAAGGAACTTGTGAAAATATAGCACGTGGCAATCACATGATTTGAGCTGCCAGACGATGTTATAAGTTATTTTAAAATTATGGACTTTTATATAAAAGTTTAAAAAGGTATTAAGAAATATACTAAATTCAGATGTGTACCAATTTGAAATGTGGACTATCTACTTGTTTTGTGCTTATTTTGTTAAATCTTTTTTGTATGTAACAGCAGTTTGTTTACATTTTCTAAGTTAAAATGGGCGACATCATAGATCTTCCACAAAGCATACGCTTATATCCAATCAGTGCACCCACCGAACTAGGTTCCTCACCAAAACAGGGCACCCGACGATATATAATCAACTCTCTTCGTAATAGTATACATTTTAACAAAATATATAGAAACCTGTATACTTTATTTTGTTACAGCTCCGTAGTTTTGTAAGTCTTCCCCATCTTTATAATAAAGAATTTGATATAAAGATAATATTGACACTCCACTAATTTCAAACTTATGTATTATCTAAATCATTTGGTTTGTAAAACATAAATCTGATAAATTTGCATTAATCTTATTAAATATGTGGTTGATTTTGAGTGAATCATTTCAAGGTATAAATATAACTAATTTTGTTTTCATTTCTTTAAACAATTTCTGTGAAAATTTACATTAGAGACAATAAATGGCTTTAAAATTCTAAATAACAATCCCACCCTGAACTTACTTGACCCAGTCTAGATACCATGATCAGGACTTACATTGTTTTTTGTTGTTTTTTTGGGAGGGGGCAGAGGGGCATGTCAACATTTGCCCAAATATAGGGGTTTTAAGAAACTTGCTGCTGCTTTATTGTAACACTTAACCATATGCTCTTAGCAGAAAAATACTAAAATACACAGGGGGTCTGTAATGGCATCATTTCTGGCGGAAAGGTGGTGGGGGACACATCCCCCTCACTTCTTTGGATGGGGGGATGCTCTGTGATTCCCCCCCTTTTTGGAATGGGGGAATGCTCCATCCCCCTCACTTCCAGGATTTTCACCCTTGTCTGCAGCATTTTGTTTTGAGAGTTTTGTCTTGAGACCAAGCTTTCTGTCCGTGTCTTCCAGATTTTTAAAATGTCTTCCTGTATTTACATAGTGATGTTATATGTATGTATGTATTCATGTAGGGTTTGTTTTCTAGTTTCCTACATTAAAATGTTATTGTTAACATTACATTTTTTAATTTATTTGTATTATGCAATTGTTTTGTTATTTTCACATATTTGTTCATGTATCATATTAAATTAACATATTAATACATTTTCAGGTACATTACTAGAAAAAATTCAGTAATAATTATAATGGCAAAATTATTTATAACATGACCAGTGGTCCACAACTGGTTTATCAAAGGTTATGATTTATGCTATCCTGTCTAGGCATAGTAGGCCCATAGGAACGACTTTGGGGGTGGGGGGGAACACTGATGGATAGGGTACAAACTCTATATCAGATTTTGGGTAGAGTGGCAGACATTAATGTGTAAGAATTTAAAAAAAAAAGACTCCTTTGTCCTATAATGCATAAAAAGATCCCTTGCTGCTTATCGGTAAGAGTAGCCACATTAGTGACTGGCATTGGGTTTCATCTGTCCTACTAACACTAAACTTTATCTTTGATAGACATCACAGAAAGCTCAATTGTATCCACATGACCCATCTAATGGTCCACAACTGGTTCATCAAAGCCAGCGGTATGTGTGTCCTGTCTGTAGGACGGAGCATATAAAAGACCCCTTGCTGCTTATTGGAAAGAGTAGCCTATGTGGCTGTAGTGGGTTTCCTCTGAAATAAATATGTCAGAATGACCATATGATTGACACCCAATTGGCGATGATAAGATAAAAATCAATGTGCTCTAGAGGCATCGTTCAATAAAACAAAATTTACTCTCTTTTTTTTGTATCAACAGGACAGAGTGTTTGAACCTTAATTGGATATAAACATGAAAATAAATACAATCAACCGTTTATAACAAAAAATAACATGATTACATCATGTTTTGATAAAGATCAATATCTGCAGTTATGTTTAGCCCTTTACATCTTTTTTGCAGAAATAATGCTAGAGGGCCATTCCATGTCAGATTAACACCACTCCATCTTAGAATTGGCCAAAAAACATATGTCGAAATATCCATAAAAAATGATATCCTGAAAATTTGAGCTTAACAGGATAATTTTTAAAATTTGAAGTTTAGTTTTTTTGTCAGATTTGTTGCATTTTTTTAATGTGAATTTCTGCAACACTTTTGATTATCATTTTCAAAACTTCATAAAAGAATTAATAATTATCGCAGAGCTTTCAAATTTGGCATTTAAACTAATCAGATAATGGGGAATATTAAGTGTAAGAAGTGTTGGGAAGAAGTTGTACATATCATTTCAACAAATTTTATTATAATATTTGGTGTCACATACAAACATGGTCACATCTCGAGGGGTATAGGTCACACAGCTTTGAAACTTCACTGATTTATTCTTCATATATGTGTCATCAACCAGAAAAAATATTAGAGATATGTTCTGCCTACTTTGGATTTTATGATTTTTTTAAATAGTCTTCATAAGATCCACAATTGATCTGGATATTGCATGTGAAATTCATGATGCACATGTATAACTAACCCCTTCCAATATTAAACATCTTTAAAATACCTTTGGGTTCCCTCTCCAAGCTATTGTAATCTGTTCATGTTTTGGTGTGACCTAACTTTGGAGATAGAACTTCAGTTAATTACATACTGTAGGAAAGAATTTATAATGTCAAGGGAAATAACTCTTATTATCTCAAGAGTTATTTCCCATGACAAATTCTTTCCTATATTAAATAAAAACTAGTAAACTTGGACTAAAACTCAGTTGTACTAAATTGTTATAATGTCTTTTTTCTTCTTTCAGGAATATAGAAAGTGTTTTGAAGAGCCTGGTTCGAACATGTCGCACGTAAGTGGTTTGCACTCTTTTTCATTTCCTATGTTAGTATTAAATACATTTATATAAACAAGTAAAAATAATCATGTCTGAAATAAAATTGGGAAAATCCCACCTTTAACCCTAACTATCCATTTTGGCTCTGTTTAACTATATATAAAAGATCCCTTGCTTCTTATCAGAAAGAGTAGCCTATGTGGCAGCAGTGGGTTTCCCCTAAATAAATGTCATAATAACTATATAAGGCCTGGAAATAATTATTTTGGTTCAGGTGGTTAAAATGTCTAGCATCAGTTAATTTGTGTTGGACATTAAAGGAAATGTTCTTGACACTCAATTTAATATGCACAACTTAAACAAAATATGCAGTTTAGTTTTTATCGTGTATGCTTTTCATTATTTAATTCTTCACAATTTATTCAACAGACACTAGCTACATGAAGCTGACTTTATACAGAAATGTTATTTTTACCAAAAGTTAAAACATGAGTGTCAGACAAAATGACTGACACAATTAACTTTGTGACAGTCAAATCTCCCAAAATGACAAATTTGTACTGGTCAATGTCCTTGACCAGCCATTTATTTCCAGGTTGTATCATATATGATTGATGTCCAAAAACCGATGATAAGATACAAATCAATGTGCTTAAGAGTCATGGTTAAAATAAAACAAACTTTACTTTACTGTTTAACTATGTGAAGTGCCAAAGTCAGTGAGATTAGTTCTATATTTTACAGACTTACTGTTTGTTTTAGTGTGATATAAGTATGATATTTTTTACAGACTTCATATTTAGGGAGTGGGTGAAGGGTGGTGGGCAGTTGCCTTTGACAGGCTACAAACATAAGCATAAATATAATTTAGAAACTGTAATGCTAACATCCAATTTCCATTTACTAACAAAACAGTTAATAACCTTTAAATTTGTAACTTAACTTTTAAAGTGATTACTTGGATATTATTATATCCCAGACACAGTAATTACAATAGAGCCAGGCCAAGTGGTAACGGAAGGACACTTTTGCTGTATTTTGCCCAAGTATTCCTGTTTTAATCGAGGCTTAGTAAAATAACAACTGGTATAATATGAAGACTAACTGAGGGAAAAAAGTTTTGGGGTAAAACATTTTTTTTAAACTGGTAACTGAGGGACACAAAATTAGCATCTGTTTTTTCACTTTTTTCAGACAAGCATATCATACGGTTCCTGAGGTGAAAAGGGTTATCTTTTTCTCTCATACTGTATTATTACCACTTAAATATAAACATGCAAAATGGTAAGCCACTTGTGCTCCTCAATTTTTATGGGGCGAGGTTTAAAGTCAGATGGTCATGGTAATGGAGGGCCATTGACAAATGGTAACGGAGGGACACATTATCACTTCAGGCAACCATTATGCATCACATACTAGTTATTTGCATCAATTAATAATAATATATTTAAATATACTTTTGCAACAGTGGAACACTTTTGAATGAAGGGCATTGGTGTAGGAAGAGGCTGAAAAGTGAGGGGGGCCCACACAGACACATACATATATTTACATTGGAAAATGAATAAATATATACGAAATATATAAAAAGTGGGGAGGCACATGTCCCCTTGCCCCCCACTTCCTATGCTAGCAGAGCCAGTGCAGACAAGGGGCTGTGGGGGGCATTTGCCCCCTACCCAATAATCTGTGGCTCCCTTGTTTACGTGACAATATTTACATTAAGTTTTAGGCACCCATAAAATGGCACCCCTATACTGTCTTGCCGCCCCCCCCCAGTATTTAAACTACTGCGCCAATACTGGCCAATGAAGGGTTTTATGCATTTTTATAAGTGAGCCTGCACCACTTTAAATAGGTAAAGATTTCAGTTGATGAAAGTGGATGCAATGTGAAAAAATGTTCCTATGTAACCTAAATTCTTTTAAAATGAACTTGAAATTAATCATATTATTCTATTTAAAATTTAAAAATCCATTAATTACATCATGATGTGAAAGGCAACAATTAGGCTGGCCTTAAACGATCGTTTGTTTGTTGTAACCCAACCTTATATTTTCAGTACATTTCCAGGTCAAAATTACAGAAAAAAACTAAAATGTTTTGAGCAGGTATATAATTTTTGGTGATAAATGGTAGAGTTATAATTAAACAAAACATTTTGATTAAACATAGTACTCATAAAACAGTGCAATTACCCCCATTAATACATGTAATTTATTGAATTTCGTCTTTGCAAGGAAATTTATGAAGCGCACACTAGCTGAACATTTTCTGAATTTGATATCCAATTCAGTGAAAAGCCTATGAACGAATGATATTCACAGTCTATTTGATCTCAGTCTAGTACAGTTCGGTGAACTTCTGTCTTATGGTGGCAGAATTATCGGCACTTAGTTTCTGTAGATTTGTTTTATTAGAAGATGATGAGGCAGGAGAATCTACTTCTAGGAACACAGTCTTTGTGAGCAGTCAATGTTTTACACAATTTTGAAAATGAATCGACTTGAACACACTCTAGCAACAGTAAACCATGCATGATGAGGACAAAATGTCAATTAGTGTGCTATGTAAAGACTTAAACAATTTTGTAACTCATTTGAGGTAATAAAATATTATTCAGCATCTACCGTGTACTAAATTTAGCCAGATTAAATTTGTGTCCCTCCGTTACCGGTAACAGAGGGACAATTTTCACCCCCTCAAAATCATAATTATCTTAACTTTTTTTCCAAAATTGGTTATACCACATCTAGACACATTTCAAAAAGCTTTCTTTTGGAATGGTTCCCCTATCTAGGTAAAAAATTCATACTAAAAAAATTGAAAAACAGTATTTTTTTGGTAATGGAGGGACAGGCAGAAATTAGAATCGAAACCTTTTGAATGCCATGTCAAAAAAATTCTGTGACTCTTTAAACTAAACCATTCACTCTACTGGGATGCATGTTCATTAGAAAAATGCTATTTTTTCATACTTTTATTAAAAATAATTGCTCAATAAGACTTGTTATAGGATACAATCAGGAGGAAAGTGCATCTCTTCAAATTCGTCAACCCCAATGGATTCAAAAGTCCATAACTTATTTTCTAGAAGCTGTAATTTGATACTTTTTTTTGTTCTATACATCTTGGAATGCTGGCTTCAAGATCAGGCAGATTGGAAGTAATTTCGTAATGTTTCAAATTTTGCTCCTTATGTTAACATTCCCTTGGCCTAGCCGAATACTAACTTTATTATAATTCTTATCTTTTAGGTAGATGTCTGTTCTCTCTTATAGGGTACCTCTGAGCTGATATAGTTCATAATAATATTATAGTGTTTGCTCATCATCTTTCTTGTCAATGAGAAATTCTTTTATTATTTTTTTCTTTTTTTTTCTTACCATTTTTAAAAACATTTTATTTGCTTCTGTTAACAGGTATTTCTCTCTTGAGTCCACTCAAGAAATGCTGAACTTGTGGCGACCTCTGCTGTGTCCATTTGACATTACTGTGATTAAGGCACTCAATTATCTTGAACTTTTCTTGCCAACATCTCTTCCTCCAGAGCATCACAACCGAGGATTCAAGTGAGTATTGAACATAAAGGGCCAAATGTACAGACCTTTTTGTTTTTGTTAAACATTGGTGTTACATATTTGTGAGATTTGTAACATTTATTAAACATGGATGTTTAAGTCCATGTAGTTACATATTTGTGAGATTTGTAACATTTGTTAAACATGGATGTTTAAGTACATACAGTTACATATTTGTGAGATTTGTAACATTAGTTAAGCATGGATGTTTAAGTACATACAGTTACATATTTGTGAGATTTGTAACATTTGTTAAGCATGGATGTTTAAGTACATACAGTTACATATTTGTGAGATTTGTAACATTTGTTAAACATGGATGTTTAAGTACATATAGTTACATATTTGTGAGATTTGTAACATTTGTTAAACATGGATGTTTAAGTCCATGTAGTTACATATTTGTGAGATTTGTAACATTTGTTAAACATAGATGTTTAAGTACATACAGTTACATATTTGTGAGATTTGTAACATTTGTTAAAGATGCATTGCTTGCTATTTGCAGATTGTGGTTTCAAGAGTTGGTGGAGCTGTGGGAATCATTTCACAATGGTCCTTCATGGGAATATGTAAGTGATGTTTCTAAAATGTGGTGTTAATCGTATTTCTTAAGCAAAATATTTAAGTTCAGCCAGTATTTTCTTCTTTTGTACATGAAGAGCATCAATGCAGGATTATCATCAGCCATAAAGATATAAGAAAATTTAGCTTTCTCAGAAAAAAATGAATATGAAGTATAACATGCATGTTTTGCGGCGATAGAATAAAAAATATAATTTGATTTTGATCCATTTTTATTTAAATTTTAGTTCCTACCACTATTAGTGGGATGGGAAAAAAAATTAGTCTTGGAAATTTATATTTGTTGTTTGTTAAATACTTGACTGAGACCTAATAAAGCGTGCAGTGTCTGAAAAGAGAATCAGTCTGACTTTCTGCACTGAACAAGGGTTAACAAGTTTTATTTTTCTTTCTCTAAAAATCCATAATCACAACAACAACAAAAAAAAACACCCGGAAAGTGTAACTTAATGGTCACAATGTGAAAAATTAATAAACTGATCTCACTCTAGCTCTTTGAGTTTATGCCCATGTGGACAGTTTTTTAAATTGATTTATAGTTCAAGATTTTCCATTTTCTTTCAAGACCTCATTTCAGTTTAATGCAAAATACTGATATATAATTAATAAAGCTAACTGGAACAGTTATATTTAGATATATTAAAGCCAGTGGTATATAAATGTATCAAATGCATTCTTGTTTAAAAGTGAAATAAATTTGGGTGCTAATTAAAATAAAAGGTAAATACTTTAGACCTATAATATAACTCCCAGTGATTAAATAACTGACATTAGTGGCATTTAACAAATACTTCTTTCCATTTTATTCATTAAATATTCCCTTCTTTGTTGCAGAGCTTGGTGAACTTGTTCTCCAGACTGACTCTTCATAATATCGGCTACGTAGACTGGACACCATACATCCCAATGGTAAGCTCAGCATACATATATTCAAATACGTATTTTGTTTCTAGGTTGTTTTAAAGGAAATTATGCAAATGCAGTCATTTATTACTCAATAGTGAGGAAGTTACCCTTGATATTTTCAGGAAATCCATTAATGGTATAATTTATAGAGTTCATGACTTCTGATAGATGATCAGCAGCATTACTTTTACTCATCTTCATAAATTGCACACATTAGAGTTTATATTTTAAAAATAATCTTAATAAAATATACTGTATAAACAGTTATAAAATATTATTATTATTTGTTTTTCCCCCACCTGAAATGACTTTCAATTGAGTAGTGGATTGCTCTCTTTCTGTTTCTAAATGGAGAGGACTAAGGCATTCAATAGTGAAAATATGGTATTTGTAGGTTTGATAGATTTGTCATAGAAAGATTGCCAGTTATATATTTTATTGTAACTTGCATATTGGGTACAGAAAACAAGGCTTTCATAACATATTTGTTCATTTAACTATATACCAGCAGAATTTCTTTTTAAGACATGTCACCATGTCAGATAATGATTTGTTTTATGTTAGTTGATTTATTTCAGAAGATCAGTTTAATCTTAGTTTATTTCTCTTGCTAGATTTTCACCCGGTTTTTACGAAGCTTTAATCTTCCAGTGGGGAAGCAGCCAGTTATCTCCAACAAAACAAACCACTGTTACGAGGTGCAGTCTACTGCAACGTGGATCGTTTCTATGCTGGTAAGTGAAAGTAGCATTGTTTACAGTTACATTCAGTAATATGTAGTGATAGCACAGGTGCTATAATTGGGATACATCAGTTTAATACATTCTATACAAAATAAATATATGTTTTAAAGCAATATTTTATTTTAATTTTCCACATGAGAAAAGATAGATCATAATATATGGATAACATTTTTAGAATTAGTACATTTTATAAAATGTGTGTCGGTAGCATTTCTCTCAAATGTGTTGATGTACTGAGGTTGCGTCTGACCATCAAGTCTGTAAAACAACATAGGTAGCATTTCTCTCAAATGTGTTGATGTACTGAGGTTGTGTCTGACCATCAAGTCTGTAGAACCACATAGGTAGCATTTCTCTCAAATATATTGATGTACTGAGGTTGTGTCAGATCATCAAGTCTGTAAAACCACATAGGTAGCATTTTTCTCAGATGCGTTGATGTACTGAGGTTGTGTCTGACCATCAAGTCTGTAAAACCACATAGGTAGCATTTCTCTCAAATGTGTTGATGTACTGAGGTTGTGTCTATCAAGTCTGTAAAACCACATAGGTATCATTTCTCTCAAATATGTTGATGTACTGAGGTTGTGTCAGATCATCCAGTCTGTAAAACTACATAGGTAGGATTTCTCTCAAATGTGTTGATATACTGAAGTTGTGTCAGATCATCAAGTCTGTAAAACTACATAGGTAGCAATTTCTCTCAAATGTGTTCATGTACAGGGCATGCTTGTCTTGTGCATATATAATTAAACATTACATTAGTTTCAAAATGACAATATTGTTTTGTTTTTCAGGGCGGAAAGAACAATTTAGCTGCAGAACATGTAGCTCAGCTATTTAAAGCTCTACAGACTTTCTATCATCCATCAAACGTAGGCCGGTGGAATGTAAGTTGCTTGTTATTCTAGCACATGAATATTGCACAGTATTAGTTGGTAATTGTAAATAATTTGGGTATTTATTATTATTTTCCTTTGTTTACAAATAAGTGAAATATAATTCTGCATATATATATATCCGACATTGTGTAACTGAACAGTAAATTTAAAAAGCCCAAAGTTGATCAATTTGGTATAAAAGAACAAAAAAAAACAAATCTTAACTATCAAAAAGCAGTACCGTCATGTACATTAAATGGACTTTTTTTCCTCTTCTGACACTTATTTAGAAAATTGAAAGTGACTATTTCATTTATATGCCTTAAAGCACAAGTGAAATATAATACTGTTTTGGGTTATTGTTTTCATAAACAGTATCTATAAACATCCACTAAAA
>JAULBS010032806.1:0-10239 GCA_032355785.1 Symmetromphalus regularis
TCTTTAAAACTAATATTTATTTATTTCAATATTAAATTTTATAAATTTCAATTTAATTTGGTGACAGGTACGTTTTCGTTTTTGACCGGCACAAATTGATTGATATAGGACATTTTGACAGGCACGTCTCAAAAAATTATTTCCAGGCTTGCCATGTTCCATGTAGCGTACTAGGCAGCTGCATACTGAGACATTTTTTGATAAAAATGTGAAGGCACGACACGTGCTTAAAGGAATCTATGCCACTGAGAGGACCTTAATTTATTAATGGCTATTTGATGTCAAACATTTGGTTATTTTGACATGTAATCAATGTGAGACGGCTTCTGACAGGTTTTGAACCACTGTCATCAGCTTGAGAGCAGTCTTCTACTACTAGACCACTGAGGCTTACTGCAGTGAAAAGATGAAACGAATTCTGGCTGATTGCATTGAAGGCCTATCAGAGGCAGGATTTAGAGCTCACAGTATAACAAGAGACATCATAAAGGATCATGTGAAAATTTCAAAATCACATTTATATGGGAGTGATAAAATGAGTTACAGTCAAACCTGTCTAAAGCAAGTTAATTTATACTATGTGAGCTGATTTGGTAGATTAAAGTGGTCCTTTCAGTCAAGCGACATCTTAATACAGGTGGCTTGAGCAGGTTGGACTATACAGATACTGCTTTACAATAACAAACCACACTTGAAAGGAAATGATTTCAAACATATTTGTTTTCTATAACAGTTTTATCTCTACAGTAAATTAAATATCTAAACAAATGAGAAGCAAACCAGTGATTCAACTGGTAATAGATATTTTTATAATTTATAAGCATCAATTAATTGCAAGCTGTTAATCCATAACTGTCGATATAACACATAAAATGTGTGCGTTTGTAGGATTTTCTCAATGATTCAGAAAAATTGCTTTATTAAAGCAAATGTAGAGTTTGTTTGGAAATGATCACTAATATTTTTATTATAGTGACTTCAAAAGTTATTCAAAGTTAGATCGGTTCTGCAGTCACTGCATCAAAGTTATCAACAGAACTGTCAGTTTGGTTAGACAATATTTATAAAAACAATCACTGTAAAAACACAATCTCTTCATGTTAACAATATCCAGGCTATCTAAAATTTAAAGTTTTTGCATTAATAAAAGTGTATTATCTGATTAATAAATTTGATTATAAATATATTAACATTTTATTTACATCTATTTTACTAATAAACAGAAAACTGACTATGTATAAATTTTTGTATATCACTTTAAATGGGACTTTTGAGGACAAAATTTTAAAATTATCAAATTTTGTATTCACTTCTCAGTATACATGTCTGTGTTTCACAGTAAATATAAACTGTACAGTTATTTACATTTTAAAAATCCAAATGGAAAGCAATAATTGCATACATAGAGGATATTAAACGAGTTGCCATTTATTGTCAAATTTACGTTCCAAGTGAAATAATTTTTCTTTGATAAATTTGATAATAAATGGTAACGAGTTTAATATTCCATTTATATCCCAAACAGTTTTAATCGTTCTATTCTTTAAATGTTTTAATTGCGCAACATTTTACAGAAATGCCATCCTATCCCGTTATGGATGACGTTACATTGTACTTTTTCACGTTTTAATGACGTCATTTGGACTTTAACAAAATTATAATGACATCATATTTAGTACAGGCAAGATTATTGGTCATAATGGCCAGAGATATCCAATGAAATGTGAGATTAAATCAATGCATGATATTTCACATGTGAAAATAACAAAAATTATGTAACGCGTTATTAGTGCACACTGGGGTAATAAAAATGTATTTCCAAGTGACCAAAGTTTAAGGATATATTAAATGGCACCAAATAGAATAAAATGGTCTTGTCAGGTTTTGTCATTATCAGCTAGATCAATATTGCATACACTGAAAATTCATGGCAAATATGAAATAATATCAAGACAAAACATTTAGGCAAGGTTACAAATGCAAGAAGAAATTAATAATTCAAATTACAAACAAATTAACAAAAATTCAAACTGACAACATGATTTAAATATAGTAACATCAATTTAAAACTTAACAGTATATATAAATGTGTAACCATATATGTTCCAGGTCACTATGACATAACAGCAGGCAAAATCCATGTATATTCATGAACCACATTATATTTTTGTTTTCAAAAACATCTCAATTAAAAATAACTAATTTGTATCAATATTAAACAAATTCATTGCAACATATTTGTTTGATGTGTGATCTAATTTTAACATAAAATAATCCTATAAAGTATAATGTATTTATATGCATGCATTATATGGAAAACATCGGTTTGAAGCAACATGCATGTCATTGACTATTCTTCACTTTTAACATATACTGTTTCAATAAATCTGTTACAGTATGTTAACTATAATTTGAACCTGAAATAAACTACTTGGGACGTTTATGTTGATAAATGAAAATAATATATTATATTAAACTGTGAGTCTAAAAATAGTAGCTTGTGGATTGATGAAGAGGATAACAGTTTGTTTTTATTAAGGATGCACAAAGTATACAGTAGTGGCTATTTTATAAAAGGGGTAGGGTGGGAGAAAGGTTTGCATTAAATGAATTTAGTGGTAGAAAGTGAATGACAAAGTTTTGTCCAACTGTCGTGATAACATCAGTTCTCTTCATTTGGAAACAGCTGCAGAACAATCCACTGTTTGCCAGAAAACCATTCCAGGTGAGAAAGGTCACATGAGTAGAGCAGGAAAAAAAACAAAATGATAAAAGGTGAGCTCAAAACTCTTCATTTTCAGGTGTGCACTGGGCAATTGCGAGCAATGGAGAAGATTGTACGACTATTCACATGTTTAATCTGCTGGAGTGGTAATGCCTACGTAATGATGGGATGGGTCAGTAGCTGTATGAACAAATGAAAAAGGGTTAATTTCATGCCACACGCAGCTTAAAGTGGCTTAATAGTAACTATGAAGTGATATGGATATAAAAACAGCTCTGACAGAAAATAACATATACCAAGAACAGGTTTGTTGATCTAGATTATTTCTGTTCTTTCAAAGCATGATGTATTCTTTCATCCTTATTCACACCTGACAAAAAAGAAAAGGAAAAACCTACTTATTACAACTTTACCATATACAACAGGAACATACAGTCAAAAATAAAATAATATCCCAATAATAAATACCACATAATTTTGATAACTAAATGCACTAGCCATAGTCATCCACAAATTCTACTTTCCTAGTTAAACAGCTATATTGCTACATGAGGCATGATACGAAAACCACAATACAGATATGGAATTCATACTGAGATACATTAAATTAAAAAATAAATTATCGAGTGTTTTATCATGAAATATAATCGAGGACAGCACATTATCCCCTAAAGATAAAATAATAAAATCAAGCATAGACTTAAGATTGTATAAAACACATAACTAATGGTCACCTATATTAAGATACTACCATACCACTTTCTCAAATAAAGAAATTGCAAAGTGTCTTGTATTAAGGACTAGTTGGATACTAGGTGTTTTCTAAATACAGATATAAATGTTTTCCATCATCATGTATGACAATGTATGACTATGTATATTATATAAATATTTGTGGACTGTCTAAACCGGTATCGATCCGGACCGACAAAATATACTGGTTTAGGTAGCATGCAGGTTTGTGCAGATTTCATGCAGAGTTACAGTCCTTGGTGTTCAACATTTCATGTATAGAAGAGCATGGGATTGCTGTGCTGTTTTTAATAACAAACCACATAAAAACTATTTTTCAAGAAACTAATGTTCACACATTTCTAACAAGATTTACTTAGAATATTTTCAATCTGAAAAGTTTGTCTATTTCTGATAGAAGTAGGCCTAAAAATCCCTTTCATTTGCATGTATTTGTGAACTGATAAAAAAAGAACAAAAAAACAAAACAAACAGACAGCAAAATGTCTCAGTGCAATTCCAACATTGTAAATAAAGTATACCTTTAACTTATGTTGTGTACTATTTATAAATTTTGATGATATTGTGACTTGGTAATAATTTCTGGGATCTTTGAGTCGATTATTACAATTTTTGTTTGTTTTTGTTTTGTTGTTGTTGTTTCAAATCCCATGTTATTTTTAGTTTATTGTTTGTTTGAATAACTGTAAATCTGTCAGTTGGTCACGAAAATGATTAGCTAATTATGTTTCAAGGTGTGTGAAGAATTCCAACATGCACCAATACAATTCACACCAATCAATGGTTAATTACTATGTCGCCACAAAGTCTGCTTTGAGATCTCTACTGTGAGGAAACACCAGGGTATTTCCGGTCATTTGTCGAGCAAAACCTTTAACCGACATACGGTTTATAGAGGATAATTAATGAACAAATTCAGCTTTTTGCAAAAAAAATAGGGCCTGTTTCCGTAATTGACAGGTTTCGGTTTATTCAGCTTTTTAATATATGTAATACATATACATAAATTTGGACCAAAAAATAAGGCCGGTTTAGACAAGAATCCGGGATAATCAGGGACCGGTTTTGCCAGTTTCCACTGTACTACAAAGCTAGAAAAGTGCTAAATGACAAGTCTTATAATGGAAGCCCCAATTAATCCTTATTACCAGATATCGTAACATATTGTTGGTTATTACAGACTTATAATGTTCAGATCAAATATTATAAATTCTTGTTATAATTTAAAGACAAAAAATAAAATTAAAATAATAATTATAATAATAATACAGATGCCTATCTGATTAAAAATAATGATACATATCATATTTATTTTTGTACTTTGATAACAAGTTTAATAATATTTATTACAAAAATAAAATTATAAATAATGAAGTGGGTAAAATAATGTTTGCGATGTGAAATGTGTTGAGTAAGTCAGTGATGTGAAAAGCTAAGTGCACATTGCATTAATGGAAAATAATTTTATCCCACATGGGTCTGTAATAGTCCAAAATACATTTAATACAAAACAATAAATGTACAAAACCAGAGTCAATGCCTTTAAATGTTTATAATGTTAAGACTATAGAAACATTGTAAATATTTAAAGGTACATGTAGTTTATACTTCAAGTGAACATTTATCTTACAAAACACAAAGTACCAGCTTTAACTTACCACAACAGAGAAGGTGTGTAGAATTCAATTTCAACAGTTTCAAGCACAGTACTCAGTTATACAAGTCATGATACTGAACATTATATTAATTCAAATCATAATGAACGTTATTTTAATACAAGTCATGAAAGCAAACATTATTTTAAAGTCATCTAAAGGTTGTTGTTTTTTTAACGATGCCTCTAGAGAACACATTGATTTTTATCTTATCATCGGCTATTGGACGTCAATCATATGGTCATTCTGACATATGTATTTATAGGAAACCTACTGCCACCACATAGGTTACTCTTTTTCAATAACCAGCAAGGGCCTTTTATATGCACTATCCCACAGACAGGGCAGAACATACCACGGCCTTTGATGAACCAGTTGTGGATCACTGGTAGGAACGGAAAATAGCCCAAACTGCAAATGGGTCCACTGAGAAGGACCAATCTGACGACCAACTGGTTCACAGGCAGACACCCTACCGTTTGAGCTACATCCTGCTCCTTTAAAGTCATGATACTGAATGTTATTTTAATAGAAGTCATCATAATGAACATTATTTTAATTAAAGTCATCATAATGAACATTATTTTAATACAAGTCATCATAATGAACATTATTTTAATAGAAGTCATCATAATGAACATTATTTTAATACAAGCCATAAAGTGAACATTATTTTAAAATCATGATATAGAACATTATTTTAATTAAAGTCATCATAATGAACATTATTTTAATACAAGCCATAAAGTGAACATTATTTTAAAATCATGATACAGAACATTATTTTAATTAAAGTCATATGAGCATTATTTTAATTTGTAACAAGAATACTTATATTTGATTCCTATTATAAACAAAAAGGTTATAATATTTCGTTTTTAAATAAAATAAATTCAAATTTTAAAATTAAATATTGTGCAAGGAAATGCAAAGTTAAATTGAATTGACTACAATTGTAGAGGAAATCTTTTCTCATGTTAGTCTCCTTTAGACAAACATTGGTGTACATTAACCTTTTTGCACCATAACTGCACGCAGCATCAATGTGATGAGACACCGATAGTACTGCATAATTTTTATGTGGTTCAGCTACTGAGATTATTTTAGCATAGGCATGAAAGATTTATGAATTTGTCCATTGTTTACTACCACCAGTGTCAGTGATGAAGAGTCAGTATTTTCATAAAATTAGTCCATGGTGTTCATGAAAAAATAGGTTGATTTCCTAGAATTGTCTGCTTTGGTGACCTTTAACAGGCTGGTTTTCTAGAATTCATGCATTTGATATTAACAATCGTATAAGAGACAAACAGTCAAGGTTTCCCCTCTAGTATTCATAAAAGGCTGGTTTACTAGAATTAGTCTATTTTAGATTATGACTAATGTCCATTAAGAAAGTATGTGTTTTTTAAAAGTTAGTTGTATTTGAGACTTGCCATTTGCAACAAGCTGTATCCAGGAATTATTCTATTTTAGACAAATACTGGCAGAATTTACAAGCCCATTTTTAAAAAACAAATGTCATATTTTAGACACTCTTAAGGAGTATTAATTAAAACTTTTATTCTTTAAATGTCAACAAACAAAAATGTTATTCTACCTACATCTTAGAAGAATTGTTAAATTTAGATCTAAATTAGCTAGTGTTATGAAGATTTAGGTTTAGTACCAGCTTTTCGAAAGAGTTTCGAAATAATTGCCTTTTTCTTATGTTTATTACTCTTCTGATCATCGAGATCATTGCTATCAGTTGAATCTTTGCTCCGTTTACTATCCTTCAACAGTTTCTTCAAGCCCGATGTTGAGACACTGCGTTTGCTGTCAAATGTAGAAGTAATACTGCCAGACTCCGATGAGGATGGTGACAAATTGACCATGTGAAAAGAGGCAGAATACGGGATTGATGGAATGTGTTGACCATTATCCAGGTTGAGATGGCCATCATGAGAGTTTCTAGAAGAGACAGCTGTAGACATGTGATTGGATGATGTTTGGACATTAAAGGCTGGTTGGTCAACAAGAGTGATGTCAGGAGGTGGTGATGGTGAACTGAAAAATACAGTATTCTTATACATAGTGATCACAAATCCCTTCACTCTTGGTTCCCAAATTTAAAAAGTGTTTGTTTTATTTTTTTAAATTTCCTACTTTTACTGTTTAGGAAACTTGCCAAGAAAATATAAAACTGCCATAGAAAACAATATGGTATCAATGTTAATAGATTTAAGTAAAATTTAATTCCACATTTGTAATAACAGACTTTAAAAAGTCATTACAAAATAAATCCTGTTACAATTTAATATACATTTCCTTGATTTTTAATTCATATTTTCAACATTTTTCATTGTTTGTATGGACAAACCAAAGCAAGTTTTGGAAGAAGTAAATTGGATGATTTATCAATAACAACAATAGCGTATCTCACCTATCTCCTAAATGGAAGAGAACACCATTGCCTTGACAGAGTATATCTGATGTCCTGGACAATCGCTGGCTACTGATAGGCAACGAAAGTGAATGAGTACTTCCTGAGTTTGGACTGTCCAGTTGATGAAACATCGTCTTTGTTGAAACCACTTTTCCTGCGTAGTCTGAATAACACAATATTTAATAGAACATTATCTACTGGAGAGTGTTTGTAAAGGTATTTTTGAAAATAAAATAATGTCAACTGAAAATTAGTTGTTAAATCTTCATTTACTAGAAGCAAATCTCAAACCTGACTGAGCTGTGAAAATGCTTATAGTTATTTGTGTGATAGGAATATTTTCTTTAATCAATGCTACAAACTGACACATATAGGTCATTTTGGCCGGCAGAGCAAAAATAATTATTTTCAGACCAGGCTTTGTAAGGTATATAGTTCACAAGAATAAATTTTTACCTACCTGCAGGGAAAGGAGGGATATCTTCATCTGCATCATCAACTGCACAGTTTTGTGGTAATGACACAGAGAAGCTTTGCCCTGCAAACAGAACATGTTGTCAGTTAAAATCCAAATTTCAGCTGTCTGTTATATACATGTGACCAACAGACCAGCTTAATAAAGTAATGTAACAGTACTTATCTTACTCTGTATTGCTTCCATTGAATTAGATTTAATTTAACAAGATTTAGTATCCAATATTCACCTGTGATGTTCATGACAAAACTAAATACAGTAAACTCTCTATGTCAAAGTTGCTGGTGCCACCCAGTTAATTTGAGATATCGTTACATTTGAGATAACTAAACACCTTATTTCAAGTGGAAAAAAAGATGAGCAGAAACACTTATCGACGTCCCCCAACCTGTAGCGGTAATGCAGGAAATAACAGCCAGAGTAATAAATATTTGAAATACAGCCAATATCGCAAATATAAATACAATAAACAATTCAATAAATAAACAAAATTCATCGGACCGTTAATAGTTTTACAAATAGATTACACCAGTTAATACAAAAGTTAAATTGACCACTTTTCATGAAACAGTGTAACTATTGTTTGTTTTGTATGTGGTCCGGAAATTTAAGTTTTCATGCAGGATGAACAGGACAGTTGTCCACAATTAATACTATTCTTTTGTTTTGTCGTTTAAAATTTAGTTTTATCTGAAGCTAAACTCCAGTCAGTAAACATCTGAGATGTCATCCAGGCAGTATTGTTATTTTGGTAAGGATTTAACATGTTTGAAGCATCTTGGGTTGGCTGACATAAGCAGCGGCATCTTATCGGTTCCAGTCTGGTTACTTCAAACAAGGGCTGTTAACTATTCTTTGCTCTTTTTGTCACCGTGGTGATTCACACCTTTAAACTCCAGTTTATGTCCAGGCATTATGCAGTAATTAAACAAGAACAACAGCAACCCACTGTCAACCCCGGGATCAAACATCCAAATAATCAAAGAAAAAGGAGGCCAACTGCATTTTAAAGAATAATGTTATAAAATATTTAATTTTATTTTATGGAAAATATGTTTCAACTTTGAGAAAAATATACAAAATAGATAGTAATATGTCATTTGGGGCCACACAAATCATTTGAGATTACGTGTGTATATTTATGTCAACTTTTTAGATAAACATACAAACGGTTACATGTTTATATAGAGAAACAGTTGGGACCCACTTCTTGTTTCTAGACAGTGTGACATTTGAGAAAACGGAGTTTGACATAAAGAGAGTTTACTGTATATTAATCTTTCTAAAGCTGACAGACTGATGAGATGTGTAAAGTTCAGAATGCATATACGGGTCATTCTCACAAAGTTATGTAATTTGGCCAGTACAACTGAGAAATTTTAAAGTTGGGCAGAAGTGTTTAATTTTGAACTAATTTTATCTGTAGGGATCTATCGTTAGTAAAACAAGCCACAGCAGTGATGATTTATACTTTGTTTTAATAAAATCACATTTTCTACCCCCCATACAGAGGGTGTGGTCAACTCCACAACTTGATAATTATGAGAGTGGAGTGATACTGTGCAAATGAAAAGCACTGGAACATTTATAAGATGAATCATGTTCATTCAGTGATGTACTATTACTCTATTCATTACCCCCTACCTCATCCCCTGAAAAAAAGAAAACAAATGTGATGATCCCAGGTTGCGGTGTTGATAGTTGCGGGGTTGATAATTGTGGAGTTGACTCTTTCCTGATTTCCTTTGATAAACATTAATAAAATTGCTCAGAAAATAATGTTCATATCGTTTCTGATTTCAAACAATACAAAGAGAGTGAAAAACTGCATTCAAATATCCAGAAGAATTTTTTTTTTAACTCGGTTGTGAAGTTGACATTTATACATTAAAATTACTCTCTAAATATATTGGTAGGTATGATGAAGTTACCTTGAAATCTTTCACATGCAGACACATGGTGTTATCATTTTATGTAGGGATTTCGTGCTTTTAGAATTTTTAATTACCTTTAAAAGTAAGTTGTGGCATTGACACATAATAAACATAGGGTCATTCCATGTGAACTCAAACAGAGGTCCCCGGGTGACCGACTCAAATTTGGCTCCAATTTTTTTTAAGAGTACATCTATATGTATAATGAACACATGTAAAATTTTAGGCTTCAACTCCTAAGTGTTTCTGAGATATGGGCCTCCAAAGAT
>JAULBS010032817.1:0-10238 GCA_032355785.1 Symmetromphalus regularis
GGAGTTGTTACTTTTGTTATTGTCTAATGATTGACAACACCACTATGTTAGTTAGTTGTCATTGCAGTGATTCTGCATTTCAGAGAAGTAGCGGTCATTCTGACATATGTCTTTAGAGGAAACCTGCTGCTGCCATATAGGCTACTCCTTCTGATAAGCAGCAAGGGATATTTTATATGCACCATCCCACTGACAGGACGACCTTTGATACACCAGTTGTGGACCACTGGCTGGAACAGAAAATAGCTGAAACTGCAAATAGGTCCACTTGAGAAGGATCGATCCGACGACCGACCGGTTCTCAGGTAGACTCACGCTACCATTTGAGCTGCATCCCGCTCCCCTATATAGACCTGATGGTGCGTCACATGTTGGAAGACTGTCCTCACCATGGGCCAGCTCAAACAGATGGTTTTAGTGATGAGGGTGTGGTGGAAACCTTTAGGTTCCAATCACAGCTTATAATTTTACATTTTAGAAGCAAACTGGTTTTTATTCCATGTTTTAAAAGTATGATTGTAATATGTTTATTTATATTTAATATTTACTTGTTCATTAAATAATTTATATATTATTTATAGATTGAACAGCTTTCTTCACAGATTTTTAAATAAATAAAACAAAATTACCACGGTTTGACTGTCAATAGCCAGTTATATAAATTTTTAACTCATTTCAGTTTGGATGTAACAGCAATAGCTTGTGGTCCCAGTCATGTGGTAGCAGTCGGTAGTAAGGGCGAGGTGTTTTCTTGGGGTCAAGGAGCAGATGGTCGACTTGGTCTTGGAAGTGACGAGAATCAGTAGGTTTCGTGTGTCTTGCAGATTAAACTAAATTTCATCATTTGAATAAGATAGGGTCATAAGTACCAGCTGTGTGTACTGCAGATCAAACATGATTTTGTAACCTGAAAAAGATAAGGTTGTAAGTGACGATTTTGTTTATTGCAAATTAAATTAAATTTTGTCATTTGAATACATATGGTTGTAAGTGGCAGTTGTATGTACTGTAGATCAAACTAAATTTTGTGTATTCCAAATTAAAGTCAATTTTTTCTGTTGAATACGATAATGTTGTAAGTAAAAATCTTTTATTGCAAATTAAACAACATTTTGTCACTTGAATAAGATAAGGTTATATATTTTAATTGAGATCAGATAAAGAAACTTGAAAACAAGAAAGGTTTGACATACCATGGCCTTTATTCATTTAAAAAAAAATGAAAAAAAGAGGGTACATACACATTGAATTAAGAGCATTATCAATTGCCATTTTGTTTGATTGTTAGTTCCAACAACAACAAATCTTTAATTTGTCAAAGATGCATTCATTGCTGTTTTGTGCACCAAAATGTGGTTCCGATTTCACACTGTCTTTATCTCGGTTAAAATTAATTCAGTAATCTAAAGAATGTTCTAAATTCCTTTTCTGTTTGCAGCTGTGTTCCTGCTGAAGTAAAAATCGAGGAGCCGGTTATGCTACAGCGGGTATGGTGTGGTGATGACGGGACGATGTTTCTCAGCGACGTCGGCAGTGTGTTTGCGTGTGGAAACAATGAGAACAACAAGCTTGGTTTAAACAACAGGCAGGGATTCCTGATGGCCATGAAGAAAATCTTCACAAAGGTCAGTGATTGAGATTACACTCTGCATCATGAGAAGTGGCACATTGTGTGTACAATTTTAAAATATGTCTTACAAGTAAAATCTTTTGTATCATGTACACAATAAACACAAGTAAAAAAAATAAAGTTTGTTTTATTTAACAATGCCTAGAGCACATTGATTTGTATCTTATCATCAGCTGTTGGATGTCATACATATGGTTATTCAGACATAAACTCGCTTCCTCCACATAGGCAACTCCTTGCGATAAGCAGCAATGGATCTTTTATATGCACCGTCTCACAGACGGGACAGCATATACCACTGGCTTTGATAAACCAGTTGTGGACCACTGGCTGGAACGGAAAATAGCCCTAACTGCAAATGGGTCCACTGAGAAGGATTGATCCGACTAAACACAAGTATTTCAGTATTCACCTGAGGTATAATGGATTGTCGGATCGATCCCCTTCAATGGACTTATTTAGATGGTTTCTTGTTTCAATCATTGGTTCATAGTTAGTGTAACAATGTTTTTTTGGAGGGTTGTTGTTAGCCTCCAAAAGGTTTTGAACCCCTGTCAACAGCTTGAAAGTCTGGTGTCCTACTGCTGGACCACCGAGGCTCAATCAATTTAACAAAGGCCATGGAATGTACTGTCCTGTCCTAAGGAAAGTACATAGAAAAAATCCTTTACTGCTAATCGAAAAGAGTTGCCTGTTTGGTGGTAGTAGTGGGTTTCCTCTGACGACTTTGAGTCACAAAGTGTTCATTTGACACCTAAAAGCTGCTGAATAAACAAATTGCTGGATTGTAATTAAATAACCTTTCCCTTCCCTTCCATTCCCTTTACTCCCTTTCCTCCCTACCTTCCCTTCCTTTCATTTCCCATACTATTCAGGATTTTTGTTCAGTACATTTTTATCTCTGTATATTTTTAAGCATATTTTAAACATTCTAAAATATTTTCAGCTTAATAATTGTATCCATAATTATTTTACTTAAATTAATAATTGTGCAAATCTAATGAGTCAGATATTCTGAGTGATACAATTTTCCTAACAGACTGAGGTGGAAGGGAAGACAACTGTAACTCCGGTACGTGCTCTGGCTCGTCACCGCGTCACGGAGATTTCAATGGGACCTCACCACTCTGCTGTTATCGTGGAGTCTGGTCATGTTTACACATTTGGGCGAAACAACGAGGGCCAACTCGGAACGGGAAACCAGAAGTCTTCAAATGCCCCTGTAGAAGTGAAGTCACTTGCAGAGAAGGCGATTGGTGTAAGTATTTCAGGGCCTAGTTGTTCTTAGCATGATTAAGCTAACTATTAGTGGAATAATTCTCTTATAAAATTGGTATAGAAATAAAAAGTGAAGTTTTATTTAATGACGCCTTTAGAGCACATTGATTTTTATGTTATCATCGGCTAGATTGGATGTCAATAATGTCGTCATTATGACATATTTATTTGGAGGAAACCTGCTGCTGCCACTTGGGATAATCTTTCTGATAAGCAGCAAGGAGTCTTTTATATGCACCATCCCACAGACAGGACAGCATATACCACAGCCTTTGAAGAACCAGTTGTGGACCACTGGTTGGAATGAAAAATAACCCAAATCGGTATAGAAAGTCAAGATGTTAATAAGATTTGATTACTTATGGAGTTTAATCTTGAACTTTGACCCTTATTTGCTTATGATCAGGTAGCCAAATGGCATTTTTGAGCTGAACCTGGAAGTGCAGATATGGTGAGAATAGAATATTCAGTGACTTAGAGGCAGCCATCTTGGATTTATGCAAATTAGAAAAATTGCCCTAGGATGACAAAGTGTCATCAAGCTGATTTTTTATATTTCCTGGACCAGAAAACACCAATTTTTTTTATAAAGACCTCAAATCCAGGTTTGACTCAAAAATGCTATTTTGGCTGCCGGACTATTACTTTTCTTAGCATTTACAGTATGGAAAACATTACGTATTATTGCTATTTTAAATTTATTTTTCTTAGCGGATACAGTGTGGGAAACATTATGGTACTATTGTTATTTTAAAATTATTTTTCTTAGCGGATACAGTGTGGGAAACATTAAGTATTATTGTTATTTTAAAATTATTTTTCTTAGCGGATACAGTGTGGGAAACATTACGTATTATTGCTATTTTAAATTTATTTTTCTTAGTGGATACAGTGTGGGAAACGTTAAGTATTATTGTTATTTTAAAATTATTTTTCTTAGCGGATACAGTGTGGGAAACATTATGTATCATTGTTATTTTAAATTTATTTTTCTTAGTGGATACAGTGTGGGAAACATTACGTATTATTGTTATTTTAAAATTATTTTTCTTAGCGGATACAGTGTGGGAAACATTACACAGTGGCCGGTACAAAGAATCACGAGTTGTATTTCTGGGGACTCCGCTTCACCTCTCCCTCTCCGTCTCTTCCTGATGATACGACAAGCCAGTCGAGTATTGCCGGAAGTGAGTCGAGCATGTCTGCCGCTGTGAGTCGCGATGACATCCGACTGGAAAGTGTCACACCTCGTGCTATGGGACATTCTCGCAATCCGAGTTCGACAAGCATCAACAGTGGTTCGGGAACTATGCGGGAATCAGCAGTAACGGTTCAGGAAGGTGAGTGATAAAAGTGTTTGCATTTGATGGGTGTCCACAGACCTACCTAACTTTCTGGTTGCTCCGTAATATTTCCAGACAGACACCCCAAATTATGGCACTCTGGCGATATAGTCAAACTTTCTGGTCCCTCCGTAATATTTCCAGACAGACACCCCAAATTACGGCACTCTGGCGATATAGTCAAACTTTCTGGTTGCTCCATAATATTTCCGGACAGACACCCAAATTACGGCACTCTGGCGATATAGTCAAACTTTCCGCTGGCTGGCCAAATCGCCCAGATTTTATTATTTTTATTGACAAAGTTGTAAGAGTTTGCTTGCACTGAGAGCATTTGCATAACTTCAAATGACATTATACATGCATAGTGTCAAATGAAAAAAACAATTGTGGTTTCGTCTTGTTGTTGTCTTAATTGCTTGAATAAAACAAACTTTACTTTTGTTTTATCTAGGTGATCTGAGTTCCAGTAACCAGAGGAAGACCAGTCAGCAGACGACCAGACAAGTTAGCTGTGATAAGTTGCAGACGGGCAGACAGACAAGCTGTGATAGTCTGGCATCACACACAGACAGTGGCATACAGACGTCAACTACCAATGACTTCAGACCAGGATTCCGACCTCTTAGTAAGTTTTTGTTTTGTGCTGTCATAAAGAATACAGGAATAGATAGATCAATTTTAGTATTGGGCTGTGGGGGGTAAAAGACACTAACACTAACCTCTGTCCTGGACAAACAGCACAGGAAGCTTAGCTGGGTGTCCAGGACAGCGTACTTGAACCTTTATTGGATATAAGCACAAAAGTAAGTACAGTAGAATCCTCTTTATTGCATAGGCAATTTGCCCAAATATTTTATCCTTTTAACAGGATTATTCCTTTATCAGAAATGTCCATTTAAAATATGTTACTATTCTTTTACTATCTGATATAAAATCAAATACATTTACCAAACAGTGATCACAAAAATCAGAAATATTCAATATATTAAGGAATTCTTTGACCATGTAACCTGAATGCTGTAACAGATGCAAAAATAGTATACAGTTACACTTACATTATGATTATTTGATAAAAGTGTTAAGATCCGCACTGGTTTTTGGTACTTTGGAAAAGACAAAAAAAAAGGTTTCTATATTTTCTTATGCATTTAACGAGACATTACAAATAAAGCACATGCAGTTAAAAGAAATTCTTTGTATATATTTGCATACAAATGGTTCAGTGCAGCAGAATATTATGCTAATAACAGGAATATGCTATTATCAGGAATGCAATTAAGTGGACACGACTGTTCAACCAACCAAGAGATGTATAGTTGTGTTTATTTTCTGTCTTTCCAGGCAGTCTACCAAGACGTTCTATCAGTGCGAGCAGTCGGGAAAACGTCAAAGAAAAAGAGAAAGACAAAAGTAAAGAAAGTGACAAAGACAAAGATCTACCTCGAGATGACTCCGTTTTGATAATAGAGCCTGTTGAAATCATTAAGTATGCTCTTTTTCCTTCACCCCACTTTTTCTCTTAAAATGTTGAACCTATAGAGAAGCGAGGGAGAAAATCCGTTCATGAAAGATATTTATTTAGGCATTTTAATTTCACTGAAATTTTCAGTTTTTGTAAGCAAAAAGTGGGGGAGATAATTATATAGGCATCCACCCCTGTCCAAAAAGTGGGGGGATGTGTACCCCATCCCCCCCAGGATTTATGCTCATGCGGAGAAGCATACCCGAACCTATAGTTGGGGACATGCTTAAACATTTCTAGCTTGGCTTGTACTTTTAAGTCAAAGAAATGAAAATATTTCCCCCCCAGATTTCCTCCATTTTGATAAGGGATGTTTTGGGTTTCACTGGTGTAAGAAATTCAGTATTAAACTTTTGAAACCTTGTAGTGAAACCTAACCTATAGGCACTAGACCCCACCTCCTTTGCCTCCAAAAAAGATATAAAAAGAAACAGTTAAAGTGGCTTTTGTTATTTTGCTTTATCAGTAATTTAATATCTAAAATTTAAATAAAAGAAAAAAGTAATACAAATCCTTATTAAACTGAAAATCAGTATACAAATGTATTTTGTTATAGTAAATTGTTTTACCGAAAACATTTTCTTAATTGTGGGTGGTTGAAACCAGTAGTGATAACCAGCACTGTGTGATATAAATATTTTAATTTTTTTTTTGTTTTTGTTTAGGATAAAACAAGTACATGAGAAGGTGTTACTGGGAAATTTCTTCTGTCACGGAGAGAACTTGTTCATTCAGCTGGAGACGACAGCTCCACCTCCTAGAAAGAAAGCTCTAAAGAAGAGAAGTATAAGGTAAAAATTTCAGTACGGATGAAGTGGGATGTAGCATCAGACTGATGTGTGATGGGTCATCGGATCAATCCCCTTCATTAGACCCTTTGGGCTATTTTTGTTGCAGTCAGTTATCCATGACTTTTTACAGATTCTAAAATTGATAAAAAAAATTATAATAATTTCAGTAGAAGAGTATTTTTCACAAAACTCATTAAAATCTAGGCGACATCAGTTGGAGAGAAAAAAATGTTTTAAAATTTTCAGTAGATGCACAAGATCTTTATGTAACAATGTTGTACAAGGGCTATTACAAACATTAGCTTCGGCATAATTTTATATTGGGAGTAGGTTGGTACATTTTATATTGGGAGGTGGGTTCATTTTATATTGGGAGGTGCGTTCATTTTATATTGGGAGGAGGTGGATTCATTTTATATTGGGAGGAGGTGGGTTCATTTTATATTGGGAGGTGCGTTCATTTTATATTGGGAGGAGGTGGATTCATTTTATATTGGGAAGAGATGGGTTCATTTTATATTGGGAGGAGATGGGTTCATTTTATATTGGGAGGAGGTGGGTTCATTTTATATTGGGAGATGGGTTCATTTTATATTGGGAGGTGCATTCATTTTATATTGGGAGGAGATAGGTTCATTTTATATTAGGAGGAGGTGCGTTCATTTTATATTGGGAGGAGATAGGTTCATTTTATATTGGGAGGAGGTGGGTTCATTTTATATTGGGAGAAGGTGGATAGATTTTATACTGGGAGGGTGATTCAACTGCACATAAAGCACTAATAGGATTACAAGACAAGCAAATAGGAAAGATGGTAAGGGGAAAAATTGGGGTGCAAATCCAAAAAAATTGTTCATATAAACTGTGTTTTGTTTTACTGCAGAAAAAGATCATACTACATCACGCAAGAAACCGAAAACGTAAAAAACCGAACCGCTTCAAGTCATGATGGAGGTGATGAATATTCATCAGAAGCGTCAGAGATAGACACACGTGCAACGGTAAGAATTATCAACTTTTGGGGTCATGCATGTTTAAACAGTATGGGGAATTCTGAATTTAATATACCATTAACTTTTGAAATCTTGAAATCTATTTGAAATATAAGTTGAACTCATTGATTTTGTTTATCTCCATAATTCAGTTGGATATAAAGACCTTCATTAACAAGCAGGGTGTCTGAAAATTAGCTGTACAACTTCTGTCTCTGTTATTAATAGTCAACATGGGCATACATCGATGGGTTTGACTGAACCCCCACTGAAATAGCATTTTTTATAATTTAATTTATCTGACATTAATATCTAACATTATTATATTTACACAACATAGAAATATATGCCCAATATTTGAACCCGAAATCAAGCTAAAATACATAAAACATAAGCCCCTAAATTGTAAGATTTTTGCAAACATAGTAATGCTTGACTTCACGCAAATCTCGAACCCCCCTTTTAAAAATCCTATGTACGCCCATGGTCAATCACAAAGCATAAAAATTCCCATGTGCCATTTTACAGAGAATGTTTGTAACACTGTTACAAAGAAACTTTGGAATCTACAGATTCTAAAATATCTTTTTAATAATCCTACATGTGTCATCATAAACTTCATTCAAGGATGAAGTTGTACAGATAATTTTCAGACACCTTGTATATTGACACTGTTTAATGGAATGAACAGGTTGTGGATGTTTTTGAGATAAGTGGTCAAATACCACCGATGTTGCCTTCTACACAGTCAACATGACAGAAAATTCAGTAACTTAAAACTAGAAATAAACAGAGAAGACTTATATCTTTTTATTATTATTAGGTCTAGAAATTTTTTCTATTACTAATGAAGTTCTGAAATGATTATCTTAAATACTAAGGTCAGGATCTCTAAATAATATGGTATTAAAATTATATTATTACTCCAGCGAGCACTTATAAATGGGATTTATTTTTCATAATTTCTCAGTGAGCATTATTATATGGTTTAACAAGGCATTTCATTGGGTCTCTGGCCATTATGACCAATAAGCTTGCCTGTACTAAATATGACATTATAATTTTGTAAAAGTGCAAAAGATGTCATTATAACCCGAAAAAATACAATGTAACGTCATCCATAACGTTAAAGGAAAGCATTTCTCTAAACTGTTGCGCAATTAGAAAGTTTAAAGAAAAGAACTATTAAAATTATTTGGGGTAATAAATAGAATATCAAACTCGTTACCATTATTGAATTTATGTCCCTCGTGAATTAATTTTCCTTGGTCACTCGGTAAAGCTTGTGACAGAAAAATGATTTCACTTGGGACATAAATTCAATAGTAAATGGCAACTCGTTTAATATCGTCTATTTAAATGCAATTTGTTATTTTAATATTGTAATTTTGTACTTCCTGGTAGCAGTATATTTGATTACATTATGGTTCATTTGCATTTTTTAAACATTTTCCTATTCATACATTGTACACATTTTTAAAATCCTCCTCCTCTAATTTCAGTCAACATTATAATAATTACTATAAATATGTATACTGGCTATGGTTACCCCCACCTCCTACCCCAACACATACTGTGTACAAATAGGAAAATGGATATAATTGCGATAAAGCCCTAACAATATACTGTTTGACATATTCCCACCCCAGCATATACTGTGTACAAATATTAAAATGGATATAATTGCGAAAAAGCCCTAACAATGTACTGTTTGACATATTCCCACCCCCACCTCAGCATATACTGTGTAGAAATAGGAAAATGGATATAATTGCAAGAAAGCCCTAACAACTTAGTGTTTGACAGATTCCCACTTGGATACGTGAGGAACTGACGACCGAGTCGGATCGGATAGCAGACGGGAATGAAGCAGACGACACAACCGATCAGTCAGATACTGATCTGAGACGTCACGGTATCGACAGCTCTATGTCAAGTATACAGATCAGCAGAGCTCTTATTCCAGGTTGGTCACTTTCAATAAAGGACAATTTGTAGACATACTAGCTTTGGCTTCATCATATAAAGTAAAAATTAAATACATAGGTCATTATATACAAAAGAAATGCATATTTTGACCTTAGCTGTTTTGCTTACTGGAGGTTCATGTACGTGCAGAGAAGTGTAAAGTTTTTTTTTATTGAACAGTTATCATGAATGAATTTTTTGTCTTATTTGATTAAATTGATTTGATTGTGTTCTACCTGTGGTGGTTGGCACTGGTAGTGCCCATCCTGAACTTTGATATTCTGACCACCTGTGTTATTATATGTACTATATATAATGTAATGTGTGTTACAATATCGGACTCTCAAACTGAAGACTATGGTTCAAATACCATTGCATGCTGACTCACACTTGCCTACATGACATAATTAACAATAGCTGATGATTACTAAATCAATTTGCTCTAGTGGTGTCATTAAACAAACCATAAAAAAACAAAACAAAAAACAACCTAATATGTGTTACAACTGTTTTCAGTGGTTACCCAGAAATCCCCGCTGTTCAGGTCTGCATTTTCTGTTCAACAAACAACACAAGAACAGGTAATCTTTAATTACTTTTACTGCTTCACATTTTAACCCCAATAGCCAATATATATTTGTGTGTGTGTGTGTGTGTGTGTGTGTGTGTGTGTGTGTGTGTGTGTGTGTGTGTGTGTGTGTGTGTGTGTGT
>JAULBS010032828.1:0-10238 GCA_032355785.1 Symmetromphalus regularis
GACCACATGGCTAAGTGTTACATTGATATCATAAAGAGAAATACTGGAAAACATTATTATTTAGGCATTTTAATTTCAATTTTCAAAGCAAAAAGTGGGGAGGGATAATTATCCTGGGGTAATCAGTTTCCGGTCTATTAAGGGGGAAAACTTCTGCACACATGCAGTTTTAATCACACAATCAATGTAACTGAATAATACTTTACCTTGGTTATGTTACTATTAAAATCAGCCAACACATCTTTCAAATCTTGACATTTTATACGTTTTTAAAAACGAAATTGCTACGTGGTCGGATGTGGACATTTTGCGAATTTCTCTCTGGAGTCTTGTCTATTTTTAGAAAGTGTTAGTCTAGTTGTACCATAAAACATATGGAGAACCATATGGGTCATAAATCCATGATAAAAAAACAACCAGATGAAAAAAATAACATGAACATGTTTATAAATTGTTTTTCATGAGCACACTTGATCTATTCTTCAAGACAGTGTGGACACAAAAACATTTTGTGACATCTCACAACCCTTTGCTCAAAACACAAAATTTAAGATGCACCAAGTGGTTTAAATTATTCTTATTTTTTATATTACTATTATATTTATATTTAATGAATGACAATTTTTTCCTTTTTTCAGTTTTTCATATTTTCAAATTATTTTTTAAGCCATTTCCAAACAAACATCTTCCTGATTTTTTTTGTTTTATTTAACAGATGGAGTTGGGACAAAATGGGCTTCCCATACATGTTTTTCTTCAAGCAAGTAATGCATATCACATAACTTTCTAAACTTAGGCTGGTGACACATTTTTGTCAGCTCTGCCAGTGACAATTGCTGCTTATGTTGAACATTATTTAATGTGAATCTACAATACCAAATGAATGTTGTGTATCACTCAACCTTTTAAAAAGTTAATTTTTACACGTTTTGTTTTCTAATTTTGTCTTCTGAAAGTGAAGATTTGCATTTTTTTAAAATAATTATTTCGATGTCAAGGTTCACTTGTGCACAGATTCATTGTAAACAAACCGAACAAAAATAGACTGACTCCAGATACAGCCCAGAAACTGATTATAAGCGATATGTAGGGATCACCTCCCCATCCTAAAAGTGGTGGAAATGTGTCCTCCCACGCCCCAGGATTTATAACCCTGCTGTTTTGACCAAAAAATTTTCCAATTAATATGTTATTTTGCTGTTTCACGGCAGAAAGGGTCGTAGATTAATAACAAATAATTCTTAATTTTATTTTACTATAATAATAGGGAGTAATTTGTTTTTGGGGGGTCTTGTAACTGCAATTGGGAGAGTGGAATAGCGACTTCCTACTGCTGAGTGTCTAGTGTGACATGCAACGCTTGACCATTCTTTTCTGCAAAGAGGAAGCATACATGTGTTGTTTACATTCTTTAAAAAAAAGATAGATTTCAGCCTATCCTCTGTTGAAAAAGCAACACTCTCCGCAGACAGTCTAGTGTACCTATATTATTGTTGGTATTTGCAGAAATCCGGAAAGAGAAGCGAGAACGAGTAGTGAGATCGAAGCGATTTCGTCACAGTGTGTCCGAGGGAGATGCTGAAGAATTCACTGATGAACAGGTTAGAATTCAGCTTGACACAGGTAGTGTGAAAATAAAACAACTATACACTTTTAGTATTACTAGTGCCGGTTTCTGCTTGGAAGTTTATCAGTAGAGGAAAAGAACGTCGAGTGAGGTGTGTTTGGTAGTAGTTTGCTAAATTCATTTTCAGCAACACCTGTATATATTTGAGCCGCTCAGATCTAGATGAGCCTTTTATCTACATATGTTGTGTTTTTTCTTCTAGATTAAACATGCTACGAAAGCTATACAAAAGAAAGGAAAGGAATGCATGGAGGGCTTGCGTCTGCTACGACGCGCGTTTGCCCAGGGATCTGCATATATTGACACATTCTTAAGGTTAGTTTAAAGGCAGCTATTACAGCATTACATATACTTTTGTACATATTGCCCATTGCAATTATGCTTGTTAAAAATCAACAACAAAAAATAAAAGTACTGTGTCTGTTACAAAAAAATTATTGTTTCATAATTTAAGCTAAAAAGGACTGTGAGAGGACTTTCTCCTCTTACTTATTACAGAATTAAGCAGAAAGAAAATACTTTAATAGTATTCTAATTTGAATTTGTTTAAAATCTAATTTGAATTTGTTTAAAATACTCTTAATATTTATTATTTTTTAAATGGAGAAGAATTGAGATAATTTCTCTTTCATGTTTTAAAATACTCAGGTAATTTCTTAAAACAAGAAGAACTGAGTACTGTAAAATACTTTATTTTCGTGGGAACTTAATTTTTGCTCTATTCATGCAAACATATTTAGCACAAAATTAAGAACCCTTGAAAAATTAAACCCAACATGAAATATGGATAAAAAAAAACTTGTGGTCTGACTTTTAACCTTTTGATACATTCAATCAACGGTCACGCTTCAAAGCATACATAAAGATAACTTGTGGAAAAAAATAAACTCCATCGCGTCATGCAATATTATGTGCTTGTTTAATGTTGAGTGATAAATTATGTTTGATATAATTATTATTTTTTAAAACTAAATTACTTGTTTCATTTTAAGTTGAATTGTAAACGTGCTTTGGCTGCCATCTTTGTTTATTTGAGTGTCTGAAGCCGGTGATCACTAATCACTGTGACTGCTGAAATTTTAGTTTCACTGTACACTCAGAAAGATTTATGTGCAGGATGGGCAAGGATTAAATATACTGGACTAATTAAACTGATATTTTGCTGTTTATTGCATAAATAATAATTTTAAAATGATGTTTGTTCCTTTCTTTCTGGAAAAATATTTAATGGGTGCCAAATTATATTTATACTGACATCTGTTCATGTGACATAATGGACAACATTATTGAATTCAATGTAACATTGGTGGATGCCATTTGCATTTTGACATGTTCACCAAATTAAATGGTTCGATTTCTAAAAATATGAATTGGCCAGCAATTTACTAATATGTAATTTATATGGTACTTGAAAAAAATTTGTTTGTTCTATTAAGGATGCGTGAATTATATATTCCGTGAACATGGCAATTTATACGTATCGCGAAAATTATACCCCTTGAAAATAATTGATTTTACAATAATTTCTTTGTTTCAGTTTTGACCATGCGATGCAGAGTTTAGTTGGACACTTGACAGGTAAAGACACAGATCTTCAGTTGGCTGCAACGTGGTGTCTCACCAACATATCTGCTGGGACACACGACCATGCCATGGTTGTCGTCAAGGCTGCTGCTCCATATCTCGTCACATACCTGGACAGTGGAAGTCATGTTCTTAAGGTAGTATTCTGTATAATACTTTCAGGGGTCGAAATACTTGTGGCCAAACATGTTTTTGCCACCAAATATCACCTCTGGCAAAATTTATTTTTGACTCCTGCCCAATGGATCAGCAATTATTTTGCATTTACATAAGGAGGATGGAAAGATTTTGGAAGTGGGAAGGCAAAACTATTTTTAAGATTTTTAATGTTAGATGGTGGGGGATCAAAAGTTTGTTACGACCAAATTAATAAGTGGGAAAAGAGTTGGTGGCTGAAAAGGGAAGGGTGGGCCTCGTTGTGTCCCCGTCTGGATCTGCCTGTATACTGGCATAATGTTCAAAGTAAAATATGTTTATATCTACATGTATATACCATAGTGAAATGTCTGTAAAATTGATTTTACTACACAATTATGTAAATTATATATAAAAATTTTTATATAAAACATTATTCCACTATTTTACTGTTACTTTTAATTAAAAAAAATACTGGTAATAATTTTTCAAAATTTGTTTTTGTAACAGACTGAATTAAAATAAAACATTATTCTATTTTTAGGACCAGTGTGCATATGCGATTGGCAACTTGGCTGGTGACAGTCAAGAATGTCGTGAGATCCTTCACTCACAGGGTTGTGTTCCTTCACTCATAAAACTACTAGAGGTAATCTTAATCCGGATTAATTCCTTGTCTAAATTGTAGTCAAAGATTAACTTTACATTTTTCTTTTTACAGATATTTTAAGTTATTTGTATGTTATGAAGTAAAATTTAGAATGTTACATTCGATATTATCATTATGAAGTGTGTGTGTACAGGGTTTCCACCAGAGGGTAAAATGGGTAAAATTCCATACTCTTAAATTTTCTGAGGGTATGACTGCACCCTGAAATTGTTGGGATAATATTTTTTAAAGGTTCTTCAAGGAGCCAGAGACAACAAAGCCAGCATCAATAATCAGTTAGACTGTTAGTATACAACAGTAATCATAGCTAACGTATAACAAAGTGGTCTAGAATTAAGGTTTTACAAGGAGCCAGATAATACAAAGCCAGCATCAATAATCAGTTAGACTGTTAGTATACAACAGTAATCATAGCTAACATATAACAAAGTGGTCTAGAATTAAGGTTCTTCAAGGAGCCAGAGACAACAAAGCCAGCATCAATAATCAGTTAGACTGTTAGTATACAACAGTAATCACAGCTAACATACGTCAAAATGGTCTAGAATTCATTTCCTGGCCTCTAATTTTTTTTTTTTTTTATGGGGTAGTACCCCAGACCCATTCTGCATAACCGCAAATTATTTTCTGGTGGAAACCCAGATATCGACATACATACAGTATAACTTTGGGTGGTGTGTGTTAAATTATTTAGCTTTCACTTTCTTTAAAATAACTTTGCTACAGAATCATATTTGTCATTTATTATATATTTTTTTTAACGAAATGTAATTCTTAATTTATTTTAGCAGTACAGTAAGTATGCATTTCTTCTTTTTGTACATATCCCAACTTTAGATTAGTTCTACTTGTCATTATTGTTTGATTGTTTGAGATTTGGTGTCAGATATTTTATCACAGACCCATTATAATTATAAGGGCGGCACATAGAACATTATATGTTGCTTGGAAGAATGAGTATATATAATGCATTGTAGATCTATCTGAATAGCAATTCTTAATATATTTTTGCAACGAACTTTTAACAATACATTGGACATAATCGCTGCTTAATGATTAGGTGTCAAAGACTAAAGAAACCTGGAATGGCTATCAAAGGTGTTTTTTTCATTAGCAATGGTCTTTTACATTTAATTTTCCAAACGTAGGATGTCACATACCACAACCTTTGAAAATATCAGTTGTGAACCATCATCTGGAATGTGAAATAGCCTAATATATCCACAAATTCACTGCACCTCACCGCCACCGTCTTCCAAATGCCAATGAAAGTAATTACTCTTTTCCTCAAATAGAGAGTTTCAGTCTCTGCTTCAGTCAATTAATTTTTACTAGCAAATTGAATTTTTGAGAGTGATAATGAGATTGTCTGGTCTTCTAAAAAGTGATAGACTGGTCCCTAACTGTATACTGGTCCTCTTCTAAAAGCTGAGACGACGTCATTGTTTATATCTGGTTCTAACTAAAGGCTGGGGATCATTCTGTGAGTGGAATGAACTGTTTGTGTAAAGCCTAACATTCCACTGTTTCTTCCCCAGTCTTCAGAACTAGAAGTGGCCCAGTATGCAGCATTTGCCCTGTCCAACATGTCGAGAGAATCTACGGAAATCACAAGGTAGGCTTCTAAAGCCAGTCATCAGAGTGTGTACTAGAGGTGTCATGATTCACCAATGCATCGATGCATCACAATATTACTGCTCATTCAATACACAATCCACTTGTTGGTGTATCGATTCATATTTTAATTCTGTATTAAAAAGTAAGACGACACTTGAGCCTTTTCTGCCATGTGTGTTGAATCAACCGATCAAATATGGACTTTTTAAAAGATTTGAAGTGCCGTCAGTCAAATTTAAAACTAGTCTGTGGCACCATCTTAAGTTTCTTATATTAGTATATAAGAAACTTAAGATGATGCCACAGACTAGTTTTAAATTAGTGGGAATGAACATATTGACAAAGACAGACAGTAAAGTGGACAGATAACATGTGCCTGCTTATGTCAGTCTAAGATATATTTCATTATTGAAACTGTTTCACTTTTATCATGTTTATTTCTTTTTACACCATTGCACCTAGACTTCAACTTCTTATTCTACAGGGAAATAGTTAAAAACAGTGAATCAGGTATCGCTATAAGTATCGTAGGTTATGTATCGTGATACGTATTGTATCATGAGGTTGGTGTATCGTGACACCCCTAGTATGTACATACCTTTGCTGTTTTGTGTTCAATGCATTTTGAAATATACTGTTCAGATTAATTAGGGCATATTCAAATATAATATAAGATTAAAATAATCATTTATTTGTAACAAGTTGGGATAGGGCTGTTCCACCTAATGGTAGATCTGTTTATTTGTTTTTTGTATAACGACACCACTAGAACACATTGATTTATCATTGGCTATTGGATGTCAAACAATTGGTTATTTTAATGTGTAGTTATCAGAGAAAACCTACATTTTTCCGTTAGCAACAAGGGATCTTTTATATGTGCTTTCCCACAGACAACAGTTTTACCATATCCTTTGATAAACCATTTATAGACCTGTTGAATATCAGTATCCATGTGGATCACTCACTCTGGGTTGGAGCCGATATCAAGATAAAAAAATCCCATGCTTCAACTGGTGTTTGATCCCAGTACCTACCAGCCACGAGTCTGACAGAGTAACCACTAGAAAACTGGGTCCAGTTTATAGTTAATGATAAAGGAGCTTTACAGTATATTAGAGTATCCGAGTTACATATGCGTTAAGATGTCTTGTAACTGTGGTCAGTGGCTTTTACTCTTGGTATCTGCTGGAAAGATAATGTTAAGAGAAACAGTTAAAAACACATTTATTAAATTATTTTAATTACAGGTCAAATAAATTACTTTAATTACAGGTCAAATAATTTATTTTTATTTCAGGTCAGATGTAGCGTCTATATTTTTTTGTAAGATTATAGTAGAAAATGTGTTTACAAACATTAATTTAAAAATCAGTATATTAAAATAATTTACATGATTATTTTTTATGAATTTTTTTTTTTTTTTAACAACATAAATAGTAATAAAGGTGTTATTTATCATTTCTGCAGTGTGTTTTGTATTATTTGTATTCTCTGAAAGTGAGTTTTTAATGAATTGATGTATATTTGTTTTAGGGACATGGTTAAATGTGGCATTATTCCACTGATCTCGAATAAATTTACATCTGTCGGTCTGGACAAGGTGGAGCTGTTGGCGGAAACTGCATGGTTGTTAACGTATCTCACTGCAAGGTAGGGTTTTGGTCAGAGACACAAGTTTCGTATCATATGATATCCTAGTTACATTATCCTAGTTCCAGGAACAAAACATTTAAGGCCTTTTTTATTTTATTATATTCAAACCCTGCAATTAAGAAAATATCCACAGTAAAATAAAAGCTGTCGAGAAATAGTGTCCACAGCAATTTTGTACTTTAATTTTAATAATAAGAAAAAAAATACAACTTTGGAAAAGATAATTTAGTCTGTAGCAAAAAAATGCCACACAGAATGAAAAACTATGCGGCAGTCTCCGTGGCATTAACGATTGCTGCTGGCAGTTTCAGGGGTTGTTATATTTTGGTTGCTGACATTTTCAAAATAATGGTCTGAAGGAGGAAAAAGATAGAAATTGCCATTTTTTTAGAATTTATTTGCACTAAACCACCTTTTCTTTGCTTATGTATTAAGTGGTTTTTTCATAGTTTTTAGAATTGACTGATTTGTACAACAAGTCATGAAAAAATAAAAGGTCTTATGTATTTTTATTTATTGAATGATATATACACATATTCATCTAAAGTTTTCTTCAATATTGCATGTTTGTCAGTAATATACAATGTAGCTATTTCAGCTATTCCTGGCAACAGCAAGACTAAATTAGTATGTAATCAATGGTAAAATACCATATTTTCTAATTGCAGTGGTAACTATAGTTACTTATGGATATATTATTAAATAATGCATACAGTAATTCAATAATTCAAATATAATGATTTCAGTGGTAAAATACCATGTTTTCTAATTACAGTCGTAACTATTAATTACTTATGGCTGTATAATTAAATAATTCATACAGAAATTATAAATATTCTTTTCATGATTTCAGTGGAGAATACACAGAAGAGCTGGTAACGGGTGGTGTGTTAACTCGGGTTGTAGAAATACTCACAAAGTTTGCTGATCATCCACCGGAGGACCCCCAGGTTTGTTTGTTAAATAGTTTATTCAGCTAGTATCCAGATCATCAACTAGTATCCAGATCATTCAGATAGTATCCGGATCATTCAGCTAGTATCTAGATCATTCAGCTAGTATCTGGATCATTCAGCTAGTATCTAGATCATTCAGCTAGTATGTGGATCATTCAGCTAGTATCTGGATCATTCAGCTAGTATCCAGATCATTCAGCTAGTATCCGGATCATTCAGCTAGTATCAGGATCATTCAGCTAGTATCAGGATCATTCAGCTAGTATCAGGATCATTCAGCTAGTGTCCGGATCATTCAGCTAGTATCCGGATCATTCAGCTAGTATCCGGATCATTCAGCTAGTATTTGGATCATTCAGCTAGTATCCGGATCATTCAACTAGTATCCAGATCATTCAGCTAGTATTCAGATCATTCAGCTAGTATCCAGATCATTCAGCTAGTATCTGGATCATTCAGCTAGTATCTGGATCATTCAGCTAGAATCCGAATCATTCAGCTAGTATATGGATCATTCAGCTAGTATCTGGATCATTCAGCTGGTATCTGGATCATTCAGCTGGTATCTGGATCATTAAGCTAGTATCCGGATCATTCAGCTGGTATCTGGATCATTCAGCTGCTATCTGGATCATTCAGCTAGTATCTGGATCATTCAGCTAGTATCCGGATCATTCAGCTAGTATCCAGATCATACAGCTAGTATCCGGATCATTCAGCTAGTATCTGGATCATTCAGCTGGTATCCAGGTCATTCAGCTAGTATCCAGGTCATTCAGTCAGCATTATAGTGATGTTATGATCAGTGCAGTTGTTTGACCATCAGTTACAAGTTCCATGAACTGTTAAAGCTACTGGCCTTGGTAGTTCAGTTGTTACACTTTCTCACAGCTGGTAGGTACCGGGATCAAATCTCAAACTAGGCATGGGATTTTTAATCTCAATATCAGCTCCAACCTAAAGTGAGACTGAGTGCTTTGCAAGGCTCAGTGGGTAGGTGTACACTATTTACACTGACCAGATGTACACAACTGGTTTATCAAAGGCAGTGGTTTATGCTGTCCCGTCTGTGGGATATTGCATTATTATAAAAGATCCTTTGCTGCTTATGAGTCACTTTAGTGTAGCAGCAGTCGCTCTTGTCTCTCCTACTAACACTAACAGACAGCACAAGCAGCTGAATTGTGTGCCCAGAACAGCCTGCTTGAACCTTAATTGGATGTAGACATAAAAATATGCACAACCAAACAATCAACCAGTAAAATAGAAGGGGTTATACACAGTTATGTCCCTTCTAATTCCAGTGTGATGTGATCTTTAATGAATATGTTTCAATGTAATTGTGGTTTCTTCATCCCTTGAAATTCAGACAAAATTTATGGCAGCAGTTAATTGCCATGATTACAATATGTAAATCATTTTGTTATGACATTGCCACAGTAATTTCAAGAAAATTGGCATACCACATGATATATTTATATTTTTGTGACAGCAACAGAGCAGAGCATTGTCGGGTGACACCCTGATTTTCAAAGACTGTTTTGTTATAGCCATTTGAAAGAACAATTTTTTTTTTATTGAAAACAATTTTGGGAAATTATTTATTGTCCATCAAGTCTCCAAGAAAAACTGATTCATAATAATCTTTTACGAGTTGTTTCTTGTTCAAATTATTTTGAGATGAGAACACAACATTCATATACATCAGTTATAGTATTTTATTTTTTTCATTTTCAGGTCGTAACACCTCTGTTGAGAACTCTGGGTAATATTTGCAGTGGTCCAGATGAATACAGTTTACAAGCGTGTGAAAACCCATTTCTTCTTAATGCTCTGGAGAAGTTTCTCTCATCGTCTCACAGACACCTCATCAAGGAATCTCTATGGGTTTTATCAAATATGACAGGTTAATGCTTACTGCCTCTCTCTCTCTCTCTCTCTCTCTCTCTCTCTCTCTCTCTCTCTCTCTCTCTCTCTCTCTCTCTCTCTCTCT
>JAULBS010032839.1:0-10237 GCA_032355785.1 Symmetromphalus regularis
CACTGTCTTCAGCTTGATAGTCCGATCTCCTACCAATGGGTCATTGAGGCCCTCAAGTATATTGATAACAAAACCTTTTTTTTTTAAATAAAAGTAACATTTGGAAAATTGTCACATGTATTCATGTCAGCCAGCCTCTGACGGGTTTTGAACCACTGTCTTCAGCTTGATAGTCCGATCTCCTACCAATGGGTCATTGAGGCCCTCAAGTATATTGATAACAAAACCTTCTTTTTTTAAAAATAAAAGTAACATTTGGAAAATTGTGACATGTATTCATGTCAGCCAGCCTCTGACGGGTTTTGAACCACTGTCTTCAGCTTGAAAGTCCAATCTCCTACCAATACTCCGCAATAGATGACTGAGGCTCTCAAGTATACTGATAGCAAAAAAAGAAGTAACTTTTGGAAAATTGTGACATGTAGTAATATGAGCCAACCTCTGATGGGTTTTGAACAACTATCCTCAGCTTGATAGACCAATCTCCATCTAATGGACCATTGAGGCTCTCAAGTATACTGATAACAAAAAGTTTTCTTCTTTTAAAAAACAAAAGTGACCTTTGCAAAATTGTGACATGTAGTCATGTGAGCTAACCTCTGACAGGTTTTGAACCACTGTCTTCAGCTTGAGAGTCCAACCTCCTACCAATGGACTACAGAGGCTCTCAAGTATATTGATAACAAAACAATAAAAACTCTTCTTTTTTTTAAACTAACCTTTGGAAAATTGTGACATGTAGTCATGTAAGCCAGCCTCCGATGGGTTTTGAACCACTGTCCTCAGCTTGATAGACCAATGGACCACAGAGGCTCTCTAATATACTAATAAACAAAACTTTTTTTTTTTTTTTTTAAAGGAATTTTTTTTTTTTTAAAGGAATTTTTTTTTTTTTAAGTAACTTTTTTTCCTCAGTCATTAAATCAATCAAGAAAGAAAAACGATCCGGAAAGAAAATCCCCATTAAAACGACCAATAAATAAAGACGGCAATAAAAAGCAACAAAAGCCTGGGTCAAACTCGGGACACCCGTAGCTTTATGCAACTGGGCCTTACCCCAACTGCTTTTGAGGCTAGACTGTTATTACCCATTGCAATGACCCAGTCTGGATAGCTGCCCTACATATGCAGGCAAAGCCCCAGTCTAAACAATGACCTCGGCTGAACTCGCCAGTTTATCAACCGAGGACCGGGTCAAGTCCGATTCCCCCTGTGTCAGTGAACTCGTGATCTCACGTAACCACTGTACAGTAGTGGGATGAACATGGGACAGATCGATCACAAAGCCCGGTCTTTGTCGTAAGATACGGGTCTTTGTCGTAAGATACGGAATAAAAACAAACGACACTGATGCTCTGAATGGAGGAATTACCGCAGAGATTATTTGGCGACACACTCCTGTCTGGAAGCGTGATGTATGGGTGCTCTACGCTTGATGTATGGATGCACGTAAGCAACAGACCCTGCACACAGAAGAATGTGCTAAAGTAATCTTAAGGCCGTACCAAGAAAATAGTTTGATAAGAGGTTTTTTTCTTTCTTTTTTATATTGACACAGTAGTATATTCAGTTCTACTCAATGGTCCATAAATGGTTCATCAAAGGCCATGGTATGTGCTGTCCTGTTTGTGGAAAGTGCATATAAAAGACCCCATGCTGTGGTGGCAGCAGGTTTCTTCTAAAGAAATATGTCAGGATGCCATATCTTTGACATCCAATAGCCGATGATAAGATAAAAATCAATGTGCTCTAGAGACGTCGTTAAATAAAACAAACTTTACTTTATATGTATGATGTCCAATAGCCGATGGTAAGATAAAAATCAATGTGCTCTAGATAGATCGTTAAATAAAACAAACTTTACTTTACAGAATGACCATATGATTGATGTTCAATAGCCGATGATAAGATAAAAATCAACGTGCTCTAGATAGATCGTTAAATAAAACAAACTTTACTTTATATGATTGATGTTCAATAGCCGATGATAAGATAAAAATCAATGTGCTCTAGATAGATCGTTAAATAAAACAAACTTTATATGATTGATGTCCAATAGCGGATGATAAGATAAAAATCAATGTGCTCTAGAGATGTCGTTAAATAAAACAAACTTTACTTTACTGTAGTGCTGCATCTTTAAGATGATGATGTTGGTAAAGAAAACTTTATGAAAAATAGTTTTTGTGTTTTGTATTACTAAAAAACTTAAAGTACTGTTCCCACATGATCACTTTGACAGAAAGTCGTAAAATGTAATTTCAGTATCACAGCTGGTGCCCTATAATTCAAAACTCATAAATATCCATCATGCAATGTAATTTGCATAAACACCCAGCAAAAGCCTGGAGACCAGTTAATGACGTAAGTCCCAGTAGATGTTGCGCCGTGAACGCTTTCTCTGTATTAATGCGCGTACAGCAGTTTCGAACTTTAAAATAGTTGCGTTAAGTAACAAACTTTTAACCGGCCCCGCTATTGCAGTGTTTACGATATCGAATTTGCGGATGGTAGGTTCTGAGACCACGAAATAATTGAGTTATCCAACCTTAAACACATTGTCCCACAGACCCTTGACCTAATTAATTGATTTTAAATATAAACATTTGATTTGTCCATAGAAATACTTCATTCAACTACTTACATAACCACGCATCTCGCTTATTATCAATATTTAAAAAATAATAATGAATTATGTTCACGGACAAATAAATCGAAACATAAGGTTTTTATGCTGAAGGAGTTGTGACATATATATTTCGAGTCACGTGACGGGTATCCCCCCCTCCCCCGTTAGCCGTTCTTTTGAAACGTCTGAATATTTTTGTAACTGTAAAACATTTCTTGAAATCTTGAAATTTGAAGAATTGTAATTTTTAAATGTGAAAAAAAAATAGTTCGATTCTGCATGGAATTTTTATACCATGGTTCAGTTAAAACATCTTGCGTGATATAAAAGTGAGATCTAGTATCACAAATGCATGTAAGTTTCATTCATAATCAATATTTAGAGCACAAAGACCCTTAATTTCCGTGGGAATATGTCTTTAAACCTTCTGTTAAATAATAGGCGCGTATGAATCAGGGCCCGCGGAATACATTTGAAAGGGGGGATACTTAAAAGTAGGTGACCGAAGGGCAGTAGCGTTCCTCCAGGAACCCCCTCATTCTTTGAAAACTCTCCGGATTTCGGCCACTTTATTTTGTCACCGAGGCAGATAAAAATTTCATTAAGATTTTTTTTTGTTGTGATTTGTTTTATTAGTTGTCACCTAAAAAGGTGTGACGTATATATTTCGAGTCACGTGACGGGTGTTGCCCCGTTAGCCGTTATTTTATAACTGCAAAAACATTCCGTACCAATTTATTTCGCTCCATGAGGAGTTCCGATCTTGAAATTTGAAATTTTTATATGTGAAAAAACTCGATAGACTCGACATGGAATTCCTAACTCCGCGGTGGCTGTGAATACATTTTCTCAAAGTGTCTGAAAAAATCAGGAATGTTATTTCTTAGTCGCTAGGAATCTTAAATTGTTTTATTGGCATTCACATGCCATTACGCCCGTATGCCCAATACTTGCAGTTTTTTCACTAGTTATATCAAAAAATTAATAAAGTATGGATCAATGAAATATTAAAATGCCATGGGTAATGCTGTATTTTATGTCCATTTTTAAAGTCAGAACTCTGTCTTAAACGCATACTCTCACGGATCCTTGACCTAATTTGTTCATAGAAATACTTCATTCAACTACTTAGATAACCACCGCATCTCGCTTAATATCAATATTTTAAAAATAATAATTATTATGCTCACGGACAAATAAATCGGAAAAAATAACGTTTTGTTTTTTTTCCGCTGAAGGCGTGATATATATATTTCGGGTCACGTGACGGGTATTCCCCCGTTAGCCGTTAAAACTTCGGAATATTTTGGTAGCTGCAAAAACATTTCGTATCAATTTATTTCGCCCCACGAGGAGTTCTGATCTTGAAATTTGACATTTTTAAATGTGAAAACAAAAACGATCGACATGGAATTCACTATACGATGGTTAAATTAAAATGTCTTGCGTGACATGAAAACGAGATCTAGTATCACAAATGCATGTAAGTTTCATTCGTAATAAATATTTAGAGCACAAAGTCCCTTAAATTCCGTGGGACTATGCCTTTAATAGCTAAACTGGTGAGGCGGCAGTTCCCGTATACAAATCCATCCAAAGTGGATGAAACGGTACTTGCTAGCCCTTCTTGGCTAAAATGTACGATAGACAACCGTGAACCATCATATTATGTTCGTCCACAATAATTCATATTTTAAATTAATGTTTCGTTATGTTGTATCTGACAAAAGGTACTTTTCAGTTTTGTAATTTTCTATATAGTCTTGAAGCTTAACCCTACAAAAATAATTAACTCATCCATATCGATATTTGACCATATAAAAGTGACATAGAAATGTGTTTGTTGTATTATTAGACATCCATTTGACGGTCTAAGGTTCAAATTTTATACAATGTTTTTTTTTATTAAAATGAATGTAAAGTGAAGTTACGTTATATTTATTGGGTATGAAGGAAAAACGACGTTCTTCTGTGAGAATATGAGAGCTGAAGGAACATAGAACTGGGGAAACATAGAACGGAGGGAACATACACCCGAGGGAACATAGAACTGAGGGAACATTGAGTTGAGGGAACATAGAACTGAGGGAACATTGAGTTGAGGTAACATAGAACTGAGAATATAGAACTGATGGAACATTGAGTTGAGGGAACATAGAACTGAGGGAACATTGAGTTGAAGGAACACAGAGCTGAGGAGACATAGAACTGAGATAATATAGATCTGAGGGAACATTGAGTTGAGGGAACACAGAGCTGAGGGAACATAGAACTGAGAGAATATAGAACTGAGGGAACATAGAACTGAGGGTAGAGCTGAGGGAACATAGAACTGAAAGAATATCGAACTGAGAGAACATAGAGTTGAGGGAACATAAAACTGAGGGAACGCAGAACTGAGAGAATATAGAGCTGAGGGAACATAGAGTTGAGAGAATATATAACTGAGAGAATATAGAACTGAGGGAACATTGAGTTGAGGGAACATAAAACTGAGGGAACATAGAGCTGAGAGAATAAAGAGCTGAGGGAACATAGAACTGAAGGAACATAGAGATGAGAGAATATAGAGTTGAGGGAATATAGAGTTGAGGGAACACAGAACTGAAGGAACATAGAGCTGAGGGAACATAGAACTGAGGGAACATAGAACTGAGGGAACATAGAACTGAGGGAACATAGAGCTGAAGGAACATAGAGCTGAGGGAACATAGAACTGAGGGAACATAGAGCTGAGGGAACATAGAACTGAGGGAACATAGAACTGAGAGAATATAGAGCTGAGGTAACATAGAGCTGAGGGAACATAGAGCTGAGGGAACATAGAACTGAGAGAATATAGAGCTGAGGGAACATTGAGTTGAGAGAACATAGAACTGAGAGAATATAGAGCTGAGGGAACATAGAACTGAGGAAACATAGAACAGAGAATATAGAGCTGAGGGAACATTGAGTTGAGGGAACATAGAACTGAGAGAATATAGAGCTGAGGGAACATAGATCTGAGGAAACATAGAACTGAGATAATATAGAACTGAGAGAACATAGAACTGAGGGAACATAGAGCTGAGGGAACATAGAACTGAGGGAACATAGAGCTGAGGGAACATAGAGTTGAGGGAACATAGAACTGAGGGAACATAGAGCTGAGGGAACCTAGAGCTGAGGGAACATAGAACTGATGGAACATAGAACTGAGGGAACATTGAACAGAGGGAATATTGAGTTGAGGGAATATTGAACTGACCCCAACTTAAATCTTTGTCCTGCAGTGTCTATCTATCATACGGGCTGCACTCTGCACTACCTTATTAATATGCATCTAGGACAGATTAGGAGCTGTTGTGTAGAAGTCCAGTAAAGGCGGTAACCAAGCGCTCGAAATATTGATAAAGTTACAAACATGGCTTCTGAAGAGGTGAAGTTAAACGAAGATAAAGTCAGCGTTATTGGTTGGTATGTATTTGCATTCTCTTTCAACATGTGTTGTTCATGCGCATTGCCAGGTAATTGTCACTTTCAACATATTTAATAAATTACTACAGTAATATTCCATGGAACACATTGTTTATTCAACAACTACCAAGCGTCAGACAACGGTCTTTGTAACTCATGGTATATAAAGAATCTTTTATAGGCACTTTCCCCCAGACAGAATGACATACTATGGTCTTTGTTAAATCAAATGGATTAGCTTAAGAGAACGGCCTATCGCATCTCAGATCGAAGCTTCCAGGCGCGGATGCAGGATTTCTGAAAGGGTAGGTCCAAGTGTGGATTTCTGAAAGGGGAGTCCAAATGTGATGAGTGAATAGGACTGGGGGAAAAAAATTGAAATAAAAAAAAAAACGAGAAAAGGGGGCCGGACCCCCTGGATCCGCTATTGGCTTCACCCCTTTAGCTACGCCTCCTCCTAATAATGTAGGAAAACACTGAGATGTAGTATCCTTGACCCTTGCTATTTAACTACGTCACTGTCAGGGCCGGTCCTCCTCGACTGTTAATATTATATCAAATCTGTTCAGTTATAATAATATATGTTATCTTGTTTGGGATAAAATATACAAAAATAATAATAATAACCGTTCCTGAATTATTATCGTACACTATCAGTTGTATATTGTTTCACAGTGTCTGCCCTTTGTACTGACACGCTAATATAATTATACACAAAGTATGTACTTCTATATTAAATAGGTCACAATACGAACTCTATGTTTGTCAGGCGCGTATGTGTCCACCCCGCCCAATGCATGTAATACATGATGTTTAATTTGCAGGCACATGCTCTATTTCCGGACCCACTTCCTCCTTCAGGGCCAAATTTATAAAGAGGCAAAGGGGCAATTGAGTCCCCCCAGACTAAGGACTTCCTTTATTTAAAAAAATGAAATAATTATAAAATTAGTTCTATATTATTAAAAAGAATTCATAAAGTATGTGTGTGGGAAGGGAGGGTGGGGGGTGGAGAGGTGTCAGAAAATAGAAAGACAAGGGCCCCCATTCCAGGGCGGTGCCCTCCTTTGAATAACTTGATAAATTGTATATCAATATTTTTGAAGAAATGCGGTTTAACATTCATTTAAATTCTTTTTTGTTTATTTGTCATGTAATTTAATTTCTATGTTGATGGACCCAAGTTCCCCAGGCCCACTAAGGGGTAAATCCGACTATGGCCACCTTATCTAACATAATTCTTATTTACAGGAAAGGTCCGTTCATATGCTCTTTCTTACCAAAAAAAAGAGGATACTTTTTAAAGATAGAACAGCATTTTATATATGAGTTGTGCAGACTGTCTGAAAGATCTGTTGAGCGAAAAAAGAAAGGATTGTTTTAAAATGACACCCCTGCACATTGCTTATTCAGTGGATGTTAGGTATTCAACACGACGTCTGCGACTTAAGGTCCTCAGCGAAAGTCCGCTAATGCCACATAGGCTACTTTTTCCAATCAGCTGCAAGGTATATTTTACACCAGCACTGGCTAGAACAAGAATAGCCGAAATTGATGTTGTGAAGAAGGATCAATTATACGACCCATCTTACCATGCTCTTTTGAATGAGTGTCAAAGCAAAAACATTTAAAAAAAAAAAAAATTATCTTGAGGGAAGCAGAGTCAAAAAAAAAAAAGTTAAAAAAAATAATAATCATGTATAATAACAACCCTGGAAGTTGCCCGCGGCAATCGGAAATGCCGTGGAAATGGCCGTGAAATTTTTCATTCTCCGCGGCACTGTTTTTGCCGCGGACAAAATGTTATTCAATGTGTATTTTTTCTTATTATTAAAAATAAAGTATACTTTACGCTAAAATTGCCATGGAAAATGCCGTGACATTATTTCTCCACGGCATTTATCTTGCCGCAGACATTTTCTTAATTTCAGTGGAGGTAATTTTTTTTTTTTTTTTGTAGTGGCTACTTTGGCAACACATGGATCATGGTATATGCCAGAGCTGGTTATCGAGTGTCTGTGTATGACGTCAGTAAGGAGAACCTGACCGCAGCACTGGACTGGGTAAGGACAGAGCTTCACCAACTGGAGGACTCGGCTCAAGGGAAGTCAGGGTCCAGTGCTAAGGAGCAGTTTGGACGAATCATTACCGCTAGCAGTGTGGAGGAGTGTGTCAAGGATTCCTTTGTCATACAGGTAGGAAAGGATTGGTTGTTTAACGACACCCCAACGCATTGTTTATTTAGCGGCTGTTAGTCAGTGGCGTGCAGAAAGGGGGGCAGAAAGGATGATGACACACGGGATCCATTTCAGAGACATCATATCAAAGTGAAAATAAAATTAGGCCCTATACTTGAGTCTTGGGTGCATATCATCAAGGAGTTGGCCCCGGGCATCACCAAACTTCTGCTATTAAGTGTCAAGCATATGGTGTCTTGCGACGTTTGGTCTTGTTTAAGAACATTCCAGGAAAAATACATTATTTAGCTGCTATTATGTGTTAAACATATGGTGATTTTCGACTCATTATCTTTAGAAACCCGTTACTTTTACATATACTACTAGTATTCTTTCCGATTAGGAGTAATGGTTCTTTTACATGCACTTTCCCACAGACAAGACAGTACATAACATCATGCCAGAACAAAGGTGGAGAGTAATCAGATGGGCCAGTTGGCACAGGCCTATGATTTTTACTAATGATTACGACCAGTGGTCCATAACTGGTTTAACAAAGGCCGTGGTATGTGCTATTCTGTCTGTGGGATAGTGCATATAAAAGATCCCTTGCTGTTTATAGAAAAGCAGCGGGTTTCGTGTCTCCTACTAATACTAACCTCTGTCCTGATAGACAGCACAGGAACCTGAGTTGTGTGCCCAGGACAGCGTGATTGAACCTTAAATGGATACAAGGACGAAAATAAATACAACCACCACCATCACCACCACCAAGTACTGATTACAAAAATTCTGAATAGGTAGTTTGAAATGGGGACCTACATTTCCCATCTAGTCTGGGTATATTACCACTTACCACTGACTTCGATAAACCATTTGTGGAACACTGGTCGGTACAAATGATATACAGTTACCATCTGAGCCTTGCGGAGCAGTCAGTCTGTGTTGGAGCCAGTGTTGGGTTGATGTGTAGGGGGTGTTTTTATTTGTGCTGTTGTAGTTTTTCTTTTTCCATGCTTCAAAAAATAGCATATATATGGTTGCAGCAGAGATTGTCTCTCATATTAACATTAACTTTTGTACCCAGGACTGTGCGTTTGAATTTTAATTGGGAAATAAGTTAAACAAAATTCTCAGGATTGATAATGTATCAATAATAATTTATTATTAAAGGTAATGACTGTTATTTTATTATGTGTGTATGCTAGTCAGTGGCGAATCTAGGCGGGGCACCAGGGGCCCGGCCCAACATAAATTAAGCGATTTAATTTTTTTTTACTATTATAATGTTTTAAAATCATTATTTTTTTTAACATTAATGAATACTTTCTTAAAAAAGGATTCTTTAACACCCCTACCCGCGGATATTCTGGATCCGCCACTGCTAATGATAAGTACACGTTAATTGGGTTGATTGTAAACTATGTTTAAGGAATGTATCCCAGAAGACACGAAGAAGAAGCGTGAATTGTTGGCAACCATTGACCGCTACGTGCAGGACGACGCCATCATCTTAACACTGAGCTCAGGGGAGTTGCCCTCGGTGCTGTCAGATCATCTGAAACATAAACACAACTTCGCCGTCGTTCACCCGGTAGATTTCTTAACAGGATATTTTAAAATTAATTTTCTTCCATTGATGAAAGGTGTCATCAGTGGAACTGTAAAGTTTCTAGCAATAATGTAGACGTCTATAGATACTTTCTGAGTTGTCGTGGAAACTCAACCTGATGAAATGTTTTATGTGAATCGGGGAATGTCAACACAGTTTTGTTTAATAATTTCGTCAATACCCTCTAGATGCTCAATTCCCTATATAATATATATACATATTACAGAATTGGATATTGAAAGAGACAGAGAAAAATTTTTGAGAGAGAGAGATGATAAGCGAGTGAGGAAGGCAGAGAGAGAGAGAGAGAGAGAGAGAGAGAGAGAGAGAGAGAGAGAGAGAGAGAGAGAGAGAGAGAGAGAG
>JAULBS010032850.1:0-10237 GCA_032355785.1 Symmetromphalus regularis
AAGTAATGAAAAAAATTGGAACATAGGACGTTTTTGCTATTTCCAAAACTCTAGTCCTTTTTCGCCTAGGTTCACGCAATCTAAAGTAAACAACAAAAATCCATGTTCCAGGTAGCATAAACAGACTATAGGAGAGAGTGAAATATTTCTTCCATGAATGTTATACATTCACTTTTGGTAGTTGTATGTCTCCTCTCTCCTTGTGAATTCCCAAGCAACACCAAGAAGAGAGAATAATGTACTGCTACATTTTATAAAAATAACTGACATTATGTAAAATATAAACAAATCCAACAAAATGTTAAGACATATCAAAATGTTTTCTGAAAGCTTGCTGATTTTTATTTTTATCATGGGGAATACAACTAAAAAGCTTGCATTGAAATAAGCATGAAGTTATTTTAATAGTAATACTGATGGCATCGGCAAGCAAGCTTGCAATAAAACATGTTATATACATAATATTTTTATCTAATGTATGTACAGCTTACATGAAATGCGTTCACAGATGGTAAATCTTAACACGTGTATCTGTTGTAACTGACCAAATCTGTTTTAGAGATTCACCAAGACAGATCCTCATATAGAAATAAAATAAATCAAAGAAAAATCACAATATTTCAAGTGCAAGATTGAGCTAAAAACAATTTGTCAATCAGGGGAGATAATCCATACCAACCGTTTCCAAACTGTTTGACAAATAAAATATGTAAATGGAAGGTTGAGAGAATGGGATGATAGAGGCTGTAGGAAAAGGGTAGTCAATTTATTTTTAAATCATTGGTTTACTTTAAAATTAATTTATTTTTTAAGTAACAAATGCTAACATTACTGATTCCATTTATCAAATGAAAATTTGAAACATTCTCTTAATACACTGATGGTAAACATTTAGCTACATTTATCTCCTGCATACTGCCTTTCCTCACCTTTCCTTATGATCAAGATCAAAGACAACTCTGAATAGGGAAACTTATCTTAATCAATTAAAAAAAAAACATTTTGAATCCACAATCCTAGTTTAACATATAACAAATATAACATTTATTTAAAAGGAGTAAAAATAACCATACAGAATAAACCCAAAAGAGTTGTCTGTGATTTGGCTAACAAGAAGCATAATGTGAAATCATGAAATATTTAAAATGATCATACAATAAGAGTGCTGATATGTGTTAGCAATGCCATCAGTGAAAATCTGAAAGGTAAAATTCCATGATATACACTGAATCTGATTATTTAATAATGTTTAAAAGCACCTTCTCACAGATACCTATCTACACAGTCTGTGTGCAATGCAAGCAACATCAATAATGATCTGACCAGTTGAAGTGAAATATATATTTCCTTCCAAATGATTGCAAGCATCTGTTATACATTCAGTCAATAACTTCAAAATCATAAATGGCAAGCAGGTCACAAATCCATTTAACTGTTTCCAAAAACGAAAAATCCCCAAGAACAAGTACTGGACCAAATCCAGTCTAAATCAAGCTCTGGACCAAATCCAGTCTAAATCAAGCACTGGGCCAAATCCAGTCTAAATCAAGCACTGGACCAAATCCAGTCTAAATCAAGCACTGGGCCAAATCCAATGTAAATCAAGTACTAGAGTAAATCCAGTGTAAATCCAGTACTAGAGCAAATCCATTATAAATCATGCTTAATGTATCACATATTTTTGCCATTTACAGGTACTACTACCATGCACCCAATATTGAAGAACCATTGTAAATAGCATCTCTAAGCATTAGCACTGCACAAGGTCATAATGTTACTGAATGCTTTAAAATACATAGGTAATTTATCAACTTGTCAACACCTGGGCCCAGTTGTTCAAAGCATTGTTAAGCTAACTATGGGGTAGATGAATATTTCTTTCTAAAATATCTTCACAGAAAGTTCAAATATACTTCTAATTTGATTATTTATGGATATCTTAGGCCATAATAATCTAAGTTACAACATATCTCTTCAATTACTATTTGCAATGATTTATAATTTGGTTTTGAAATATTAACTAACCCATGGTTAGCTTAACCTTGCCTTGAACAACTGGGCCCTGTACTGTAATATTATCAGCACAACAACCTGTAGATAATGGACACTACATACACAATACATGTACAACATTTTCATCCTGACAATCAAGTATATCACCAAATTCAATTTCACCAGCGTGAAAAATGTTCAACTTCTACTCGTGCACAATGGATTCTTACCACATTCCAATCAAGGTATAAAACTGTGGCCAGATTGTGGTGATAACATTGACCACAACATAAAAGAGTCAAAATTAAATGAACTTGTACATGTATTTCTGCCAAAGCGGCATTCACCTTTTCTATCACTATGAAGGAAACATACAGAAGAGAGAGATATCGCTCTCTTGTATTTTATAGATATGACACAGAGTAGAAATTAAAAAAACATTTCCGTTGGTCTAGGGAATAGTAGTCTGAAATGGTTGTTAGTCCTACAGTTTTTTTCATTATGTACATGTCCAATATTACAGGTTATTCATTGCAGTACAAGTATAGGCATCTCCTAGCAGACTATTTTGATGTTAATGTACACTGTCATTAATAATAAATGCTGTTTAAACAATTCATTCTTTTTTGGCCTTGCTTTTCCAAGAAGGGATTGATGGCTTTGGCACTTTACTCACAACAGCAGAGCCAACATCATATGTCTTCCCAGCGACCCATTTGACTCCTCCAACTCCCATGCCTACTGCACCAGTTGCTGTGCTGTACAGACCACTTGACACCCTCCATATCACACCTGGCTGTTTGCTGGGATCTACAAATATAGCATGTCATATTATTTAATTCAAGAAAGCATACTTATCACCAGACACCACATTTTTATTAAAAAAAGACAAGTTTCGCGAGTAATATATACCAAGCCTGGAAATATGTGGGTGGTCAAGGACATTGACCTGTACAAAATTGTCATTTTGGAAGATTTGACAGTCACTAAGTCAATTGTGTCGGTCATTTTGTCAGACACTCATGTTTTAACTTTTGGTAAAAGTAACATTTCTATATAAAATTGGCTTCATGCAGCTCGTGTCTGTTGAATAAATTGTGAAACATTAAATAGTAAAAAGCATATGCCATAAAAACTAAATTGAGTAGTTTGAAAAAATATTCATATTAAACTGTTTCAGGAACATTTTCTTTAATGTCCACCACAAACTGACTGATGTTGGACATTTTGACAGGCAGAGGAAAAATATTTATTTCCAGGCCTGTATGCTCAACCAAAAAAGAAAATATGCATGTTGAAATACTGAACTTTTTTTTTTAATGATCCATTTCACCATGATCGAAATCCACTGTGCATACGTAACTTGTTATATTACTGTACACACACACTTTCTGAATGGTGTGGTTATCTAATTCTAGAATTTCTGCTATGAATGTTGTCTGTTTTATGAAATAAATGATTATTGATTACATGTATACTTTCTTTTTTGGTTAAGTATATTTTATTTGCTAAATGTTCAACTAAATAATAAATACATGCACATTCATTATTTAAATGTGACACATTTCATGAATATGTTGATTTTCCTGATTAAACTTCTATGTAAGGATGATATGATGATACAAAGTACTATAATGTTATAACTTATATATAAATCAGGAGTTGATAAATACTACTGCCCAATGCCCGAAGCAACTGGAATTTGAAGGATGGGCAACTGATCTGCAAGATCTAACTTGCCTGTGGGCAAGTAAACTTTCAAGTAATTAAATTCTCAATACAATTACAACATTTCTTATTTGCAAACTAAAATAAGGTCTAAGATAATCAAATGTTACAGCATGTTTTTTGTAATTCACGTCATGTTATTTCCGTCTGTATCAGTTGGATGCAATGTTTTAGGCTACTGTAATTCAGGAAATTAATGTGACATCAAATTATCACGAGTTGGCTACTCCAGCCAAAAATGCGACATTAAATTATCACGAGTCGTCTACCCTAACCACACCAATTTATTGCAAATAGTACATCGCTTGCTTTATAAATTGTTAGTTTTTCCTTCCTTGTAGCTTATTTTATCTTGCAACAATCAATGTGTTAATCTTGTTTATTAATTAGTTGATTGAACCTACTATTACTTCTGAAGTCCAGAGTACTTCCGAATAATACTTTCTTGACATCCACACTTGCATGGCAATTGTATCTTTGGAGTTTGTGTTATTTTAATTGACTGGTTTGTTGTCTTTGTTTTTGTAGTTGGTCTGTTTGAGCTCGTACTCAGTAATGCAGACGAAACGTGATGTTCACCACATTATTTGAAAATGAGGTAATTTTAAAGCATTAGTTGTATTGGTCGTTAATTTGTTTTAGATAGTAGTATCAAATAACCGGAAACAAATTGTTGGCAATAGTTAAGTTTGTTGCAAGTTTATGTTGTGTGTGGACATTTTGGGTGGGATGTTTAATAAATGCGGCACGAAATATTTTAGAATTGAAATTATCGCGAACTGAACTTGGATGCATTTTTCGTATTAATATCATGTTCGCGTTAAGTTCCTGAATTACAGTATTTCCATTATTATAAGTATCTATTAAATGCATTCAATAACTCTTGCGAATGTTTATCCGGCACATACAGAAAGGATCTAGTGTAACCAAATGCTATTAAACGATTATGGAAAAAAAGCAAGAATTAGAATGATCTACCCTAATTCTATATATATAGTTTGGAGATTTTCGAAAGACTTGCAACGATGTTATCAAATGCATCTGACTCATCTGAGAAGTGATTTGGAAGTACTATCCAGTAAATTAAATGCTTTTGATGCTACAATAGCTATTATGCTGGAATACAATTACAATAAATCATGTTCAGAAAGGAACCTATTAAAGTTGTAATTTATGTTAAATCCGTGACAATATGTTACACGCTAGTATGTCTCCTGTATACACAGAGATATGATCACACACACACACACACACTCTCACACACACAACCACTCACACATACAGGTGTTATGAAAAAATGCATCATTCTACCTGTTACTTCATCAGTCTTTTTATCAGAAGCATATTCTGGGGCATCAGTCTCCTTGACCATGTCCACATCTACATTTTTCTCATCCACACTATTCACATCTGTTTTTGCCTCAGTCTTTTCAGAGGTCGGACTCTGAAAAATTAACAGAAATAAATTGAAAATCCTTATTCCACATTGGTACATAATTAATTATTTTCGTGCTGTCAGCCATTACTACAGACATAGAGTTCATTCTACTTAATTGCACTTCTAATAATAGCATATTCCTATTATTTGCATAGCATTCTGCGACACAGAACCACTTACTTTTGAAAATTGTAGATACAATTACATTAAAATATTTCTTTTACATAGTAATTGCATATATACTTTCAGTTCCATATCTGGTTAACTGAATAAGAAAATGTACAAAAAGCACATATTTTTTGGTCTCAACCACTAATCCAGCTGCCTTCACTTTCATAATAAGGAAATTAACCCATAGTCATTTCTGACACAATTTTAAAAGTGCTCTCAATTAAGCAAAGTGGACTCAACAACAATGCTTGTGGTCTCAGTTTTAGGGAATGGTAATACAAGCTGACTGCTGCATAAAACCCTTTTGTCCAGAAAGTACTATACCAAAGGGAGGCCACTCACATTCATTGCATGTCATATTTTAGTCTGACCACCGTCACTCACATTAATTTCATGATTTACAGTACATACAAAAGTTGTACATGAATGGTGTGATTTCTATTCACGGCTTTACAGTGTCTTAGGTGTAATTAATAATAATATTACTGCAGAAATTCTACAACCTACCTTGTAGATACATGATTTAATACTGTTGTAAATAGTTGCCATTCTATGGCAGTATGATAGAAAGTTTTCAGGAAACTAAACTACTTCTTGTCAGCTCTCAGTCAAAAGTCACAAAAGTTTCTTCAAGGAATGCACTTGTAATAATTTTGCTGAAAATAAAATATATTTCTATATATATATGTATACACATTACGTATATCCATACAGAACTCAGAACTTTATTTCTCTCAGGCCATTACACAATGACATTAGAGGAACATGCATAATAAGTTACATACATTCGACAAGATGGTTTACTGGATGAAATATATAATTATAAATTTAGTGTGTAATACACATAACTAGATGTAGCAGAAAGAAATACTGAAGCATCTACCAGGAACAAAACTGTATGTGGTGCTACTCCAATACATGTAAATATCTTTCAATTTTTACACGCCTTAGAAGGTCAATGCCAATGAGGAGGCAGTCGCAGATGCAGGATTTCTGAAAGGGGTTGGTCCAAATATGATGGGTTATGGTCCTTCCAGATTTTTATTTTTCAATATAAAATAGCTTTTGAGTAATGCTCTGCTGATCCTTCACAAAGAGATATTTTTTCTAGTACTGTACCATTATGAATTATATTTTATCAAAGCCAACAAATATTAGGCCTATCAGTGACAGTCACAGTGTCACAGGGCTCTCGCTGGACTTTCTCCACTGGGAGTCAATTGAGAATTTTTATGAAATACTGGGAGTCACATAATAGGATTTTAAGTAAAAATTCAAAACATGAGGTCACTGTCCGGGTTCCATGCTTCAAAAAGACACTTTTGGGGGTCAGTGAGATCCCTGGTGTCAGTGCTCAACCCAATTCGGCAACTGGCACCTTTTTGAAGTTTTTCCAAATTACCAAATGTTTGACATCCATTAGACGATGATTTACAAATTAATATGCTCTAGTGGTGTCGTTGAGCCTATCTAGGTGTGAATTAAATATCTGATGTAATGTATGTTCACTTTCGTTATTACTACGTCTATGCCTATGGCCCTTTAAAAACGAACTCCCGTCTTGGAACCCAGCGATATATCGATGACGTGAGGGAATAAATGAAATTAATTCTAAGTTTGACAACGCCAAAATCACATAGAGTAAACTACAAATGTAAAAACAAAAGATCTTTAACAAATTGCCTTAAGATACATACACCATTATATATTTACCATTAAACTTCGTCAACATCTTCTGCCACGTTGTTTTTGTTTCAACACTGTCAAAAATAACATCAATATATGAAACACTTTATTTCATTGGATATTCTAAACGAAAGTAACCAATCAATTGTACTTTTGCTGAGGATGACGGCTCCGTTGAAAATATTTTATTCGGAACGTATCGGCCCGCATTCGAATATACTCGGGTTACATTCGGAAACCCTCGATAGGTTACGTGACAACGGGGAAAGAGCTTGGATTTGTTCTTACGATAAATGTAAATGGGCGTAAATCCGGTGTGGTGGGGTGAGGTTGGGGTGACGGAGGGGGCGGGGGGGTGGGGCTTTTAAATTTGTTATTAACAAATACATTTTATTTATATGCCAGGGAGCGCAGGAGCGAACGAGCTTCATTACACGAAAGCTTGTCTTAGGAGATTGGCAGTCCTCCTACAGTCGGTCACGAAGGGATGAATTATGTTAATAAAAATATATCTGAAATTTTCGATAAAACCAATGTTACATGCCGAAAATACTGAAATTTTAAAAATAATTTCAAAATAAATAATAATAATTATTTAAAAAATTATATTCTAGTAATTACAGTGAAGCATCAGCTGAAAATCTGGATAATGTCGATACAAAATAATCTGAAATTGAAAGAAAGTTGCGAAGGTCCTATATCTTTTAGTGAATGTTCTGAGGTAATAAAAAAAATATGAAAAATGGAAAAAGTCCAGGTTCAAAAGGTTTTACAGTAGTGTTTTATAAAAACAATGTGAATGATATCGGTAAGTTTTGCTTGGCGTTCAATTAATCACGCATATATTTCGGGTAAACTCTCACTTTCAAAGACAAGGCATTATAACATGCATTCCAAAAGAAGATAAAGACAGACGGCATATAAAAAAACTGGCGTCCTATTACATTATTAAAATCGACTTAAAAATTGTCTCTATTGTTATCGCAGGCCGAACGAAAAAGGTTTTACCAAATATATATCATTAGTTAATCATAAACAGGATTTTTAAAAGGTCGATATATTTAGGAGACAATACTAGGAAAGAAACCTGATCTTTAAAGAGGTTTTAAATAGAATAAAATTTTATAGAAATTTTGAAAAATATGTTTCTTCAGAAAATGAAGGCCTTTCCACACAGAAATGGGATATCTTGCATATATAATTTTTAAATAGAATTATATATATATTTTGTATCAAAGTAACCATATAGGTCCATATTGTAAATCTGATTTCTGTTGCATTAATTTAACACCCTTGAAACACCAATCTCATTCCAATTACTTGTTATCTTTAATATGTTCTTTTCTTGTTTTAATCTTTGTTCTCTTCTTTCCTATTCACCTTTCCCTAACACTTTTCTTTACCCTCAGATCAACGTTTGCCACTACTCTAAATATGTTTTATATAAATAATAAATAACTCTTTTAAAAATATACAGTGTTAGGCAATGATCCCAAGGCATAGCCAATTTAATTTGGGGGTAATAATAATAAAAAATAAAATATAAATGAAATATGAACAACAACAAAAAGTAGTTTTGTACCGTTCCCCTATTGGCCATAGTTATTTATCGCATGTTGTTATTTCATCCTGACTCACAGCCCGTTAGAGACAATAAGTTTATTAATGAAGGTATGGCGGAAACATTTTGATTCCATCCTCAACTCATTAATGTTTGAAAAGCGATACATTTTTATAAACAAATATTTTTCATATTGAATTTGTTTTGTTGCCAATGTCCACAGTCATATTTATTAAATTGTTTATTATATCTATCTATCCAATGGTGTATAGTTTATCTTATTGTAAATCATTTGATTTATTTTAAAATGTTTAATTTAACCACAGTATGACTCCCAAAACCCGATATTTTTTTCTGCGAGGGTGGGTGGGGGTCGTTAAACAAGAATACAATCAATCAATCAACCTTTGATGCCCACCTTTCTTCTTATGTTGTAGTGAGCACCTAAGATGCAGTGTGTCATTAGATCAATCTCTTTCCGCGGTCCCATAATTTATAGACTATTTCTAGTTCCAATCAGTGGTCTACAACTGCTGTAGGTGCTGTCCTGTCTGTGGCAAGGCACACATAAAAGATCCTTTTCAGAACATCAGAATTTGCCTGTGAATATTTCAAAGATAAAAAAGGAATATTTATGAGAATTAGAGGGGGGCTGCACCCCCAAGTACACCCTCCCCCCGGCTCCAGCGCCTCTGGTACTTCAACAAGTGTGATATAGGTTTAGGTAAGGTGCTAAAAGGTTACTGAACACAGCTGAATGTATACACGTATATAATATATTTCTAGAAAATATAGGCCTACTAAATGATTAAATTGAGTTGATAACAAGAACACAAAGACATTACATATTTAATATTTGTAAGAACGCAACATGTTTCTGTGTGATGAAAATGTGTCCATTCTTAATGAAACCTAATACATGATAAAATCATTGCTTCTTTAGTAAATATAACTCGTGATGATATAGTATTATAGTTTATTTCACATGATACTGAAACTATTGTCATAGTTTTTACAAGTACTAAATGTAGGCCCGAATAGCGGTTTGGTTATTGCATAGTCAATCCCTGCAATTAAGAAAATGTCTACGGCAAAATAAAAGCTATGGAGAAAAAGTATCCACGGCATTTTCCACGGTAGTTTTAGCGTTCACACATTTCCAACTCTGAGTTTGCTAAGAAAAAAATACATCTTGGAAAAAAATCCATTTAACCGGAAGCAAAACAAATGCCGCTGAGAATGAAAAACACCGCGATAATCTCCACGGCATTGCCGATAGCCGCGGGCAATTTCAGGGATGGCATATTTACACATCCACCCACTTGTGTCGACACAGTGGGTTATTTCTCGTTCTAGCATGTGCTCCACGGTTGGTGTAGAATAGGTTGTGGTATGTGCCGTCCTTTCAGTGAGAATGGTGCATATAAAATACTCATTTCTATTAAATGGAAAGAGTACCCTCTGTGGCGGTAGTGGGGTTTCTTCTGTGAACCATGTGTCGCACATGCCGTACGTTTGATACCTGGTAGTCGCTGATAAACAAATGTTCTGGAATGTCAATACGTTATTATTATTATAATTATTATTATTATTAGTAGTAGTAGTAGCAGTAGTCAGAGGCGTTAAAACGGGCGGGGGGGGGGGGGGCGTATTAGTGGTTG